>CM066911.1:8236224-8455722 GCA_033964015.1 Scolanthus callimorphus
AACAGTTTTTGAAAAAACACTCCCTACATAGACACGATTATAAAGGCGGTAGACTAGATATTGGCCCGTGCATGTGATATTAGCCAGTTTGGGTGAAGAACTGAAGATTCCGGTGTTCGAACGATCTTGCTCTCACGTGTTGTGGTGTTAGGGTTTGAAAGAGCGCCATCGTACAGAGAGACTACTAAAAATGACATCGTCGACACGCCAAGTCCCTTTAACAAAGAAGCACCTACTTTGATTCCAACCGCTAAGCTTTTTGCGCGAGCCAATGGATTTCGAGGAGATTGGATTCGCTTCCTGATTAACTGGGTAATAAACCACCACTGAAGATGTTGGACGAGTATTGTGATCACGTGTTTACAAACCAGCGGGATAGGTTGTTTAGATATTGTTTGGAACGCTATTTACAACAACAATGGAGTTTTTTGAAAAAAATAGAGGTCGCGTAACGCCATGTAAAACTATATAAGCAACTGTGCATGCATTTTTTTAAAAAAAGGTTAAGTATGAGTATCGCACAGTATGGAGGACGACGACGTCGTGCGTAGACGTCGTCACCGAAAAGGCCAAAAAGGAAGAGGCTTGGTTATAAAAGTCCATTGCTGAGAGGTGTTGCAAAGACTGCGGGGACGGCGCTGTTTAAACGTGTTAAGAAAGCATTGGTGAAACGAGGGCTTGTCGCTAAAAATGCCTGAAAGAACACTTGTGACACGCGATTGTTTACTTCAACTTCTTCGACTTATTTTAAATTTTCTTGTGGAATGTACTCGAAAGATGGGCATGAGAAAACCTTCGCCGATTTACATTCCTCCTGCCGCTCCTGATAAAGCGGTGTGATAGGAATCACCAATTCAGTTTTACGTTGACCATGGACTCGTGTGGATTGATTTTGTGCTTGCAAGTGGCTTTGGAGGAATTTCAAGAAGATATTGGACGGTACTGTGACTTTATTGATAGTAAAACTTGTGAACATGGTAGAGATGAATTTAAGGAATTAGTAGAACAATTAGAGCAAAAGATTAATGGTTTATCAACGGTGTATTATCATCTTCATAATGAAGGCGTTTACAGCGTTACTTTATGCCGAGGGCATTCAAGAGGTTTTCGATGCGTTTAGTGAAGTGCAAAGCGCGTTTAAAAAAATTCAAAATTTGTAGATCGTGTGTATTTTGCTCATGAGCCCAGTGGGAGATAAAAAAGAAATGATTTTGCTGAATGCTATCAATGACCTTTTTGTGTTTCACGCTACGGAGTTAGTTGATGCATTCAAAAATCTGCATCGTAACTTTTTAGAGATGATGTTGGGGTTTGCCAATAAGAATAAGAATATAAATTCGTAGAGCAGTTAACAATTCATTAGTTCGATTAGACCTGCAAAAACGTAAGATGTTTTATCTGCTCCCTGTTGTTGATCTTTCGGCGTCGGAAAAGAAACTAGGGCAATTTAGTGTTGACTTGGATACGTGCAAGTGCTTTTAGATAATGGTATTTGTTTGAACGAAGTTCTTCCGATGTTTCGTAGCACCATTAATCGTTTTTCTGCTTTCCGCAAATGGGTTGAACAAATATTTTAAGCCCAAAGGTGCTGAAAGGTGACGCTATGAGAGAGGGTTATCACCCTGTTAATGTGTTTCTTGTAACGATTGGACGATTGGTTGTCTTTTATGACAACAAATTTAGAAGAGCTGTATGATAAAATGGCGTATGGCCACAAGGAGGAAGGAGAGGGAGGAAGAAGAGAAAGAGGAGACGTGGCAAAATGTATTGCAAAAAGAGAAAGAAGCCGTGATTAATTTTCATAAATTTTTTAAAGAGCACATTATTGGTCACATGACATTGAAAAACGAATATAATGCAGAGGGTTGCAGAACGAAGCTCAGTTGCTCGACGAACGTTGTTAGGTGATCTGCTACGCAATTTTTCTCTTGAAAAAAAAGAATGCAGAAAGAAGAAGAGGTGGTGTCCGCCATTTTTGGAGGACCAGTGTCTGAAGACGAAGACGAACAGGGTACGAAAAAGGATCTGAAAACTTTCTACTTACAGAAGATCAGATTGTTTTTGAGCAGCGACGTACTGTTCCTGCTCCAGTAAAGGACCTTAACAAGATAAAACCGCCGAAAAAAAGAAGAAAAAAGAAGAAGGAGAAAGCAGCAAAAAGAAAAAGAAATCTTCACCGCCACCACCCCTACCACCACCGCAAGTGCTGCCACCGCCACCACCACCACCACCACCACCCCCTCAGAAACAACATTGAACGAGGGCGATGCTTTGTGAATTTGTTGATGGCCACAACGCCATCGAATCCGCAGCAAACGTATTACGCACATCCTTTGGAGTTGTCGTTGAAAGAAAGAACATGGACGACCACCCACCATGATGTTGCATCGGATTTTGCCCATGTGTATTATAATTTAATAACGACGTGCTGCAGTTGGAGGAATTGTGGCCAAGGATCTTAGCACATCCCTGACCAAGCTTAAATGCGCTTTGATGTTTCCAGAACAGGATGAGACGCAAGGGCTTGTGGCCACCCAGTGGCTGCGTTTACAGAGTTTCAGAAGAAGCTCGAACATTTCACATGATGACGCATAAGCCTCTACAAGACATTTTGTATTTGCTTGCCAGCATGCGCTATCATTGTGTTAGTAATAAGGCAGGTAGAAACAACAAAAGATGTGAATAAAAAAAATGTTTAATTCTTTCTTTAAAATGTGTTTACAGCATTTACTTTTTCTTGCTAAATTGAATCCTTGTCCATCGGTACATGCCTTTCCCAGATTGTCCCTTTTTTTTATCTTTTCCTCGAGTCAGGCCGGAGTGGCTGATGAAGGTCGGTTTTTCGTTTTGGCTGCGGCTTTGAAGTCTTGGCGTGGATGTTTGATGGCGGAGAAAATGCAGTGGTATCTAAAAGTTTTTTTCGTTTAAAATCCCTAAGCATTCGTTCTCCCCGTCTCACTTTCTCTTCTCGTGATGCCGTAATACTGCTTGAGGCGGTGTGGGTAAAAGGCGCTTGAGCGACGACGAAGTAGAAGAAGAAGGCGTGGCCGTTGTGGTATTGAGATCTTGAGCTCGTCTATAATTTCTAGCATCATGAAGCAATTGTGCGTATTTTTGCAACGAAAGTGCCATTAATTTTTCTTTGATGGCAGGACTAAATTTTGAAGCAAAAGCACGATTGACGGCTTTTGCATTTTTCTAGCAGCGGATCTGCAAAAGGCGATTGACTTTCTACGGCGTTAATTTGTTTTAATTCGTTGTATCGTGCTGCGTTGAGAGGATTCATTCCACCTTCTTGCTGTGGCGTTTCTTCTTCTTCTGGCTGTGCTGAGCTGATGATGATGGCACGGCTGGAGCACGTTCGATGGGTACAAGAACGGCAAGCTTATTGTATTTCATTAGGTTCTTCCTTTTTATGGCCTTCTTCTTGAGGAGAGGGTGGCGATTCTTCTTCTTCTTCTCTTCTTCCTTTATAGGATCTAATCTACGGTACTTTCTTCTTGTCGTCGTTTCTTGCTAAAGTGATAGTTTACTGTTGCTCTAGCAATGTCGCTAATAACTTCATTAAAGTGTTGATCGCGCGATTTTAATGCCTTGTGTCGTGACTTTCGAGAAGCTCGCTTGCTGATAATTTTTTAAGCCTCTCTTTGAAAGGCAGCAGCTTTGTTCTTGTTGTTTCCCCCAAGGGGTGTTTTTATAGATGGCATTGTGGATGGTTTCTCCCAAAGCGTCTACTTCCCTTTTTCCCAACTGTCTAATAATAGGCCCTACGTGGCCTTTTCTTGAAGTGCCTTGATTAACGTTTCGTGTTTTAATAATCTTGACCCCATCACTTATCTTTTTCTTCGTCGTGGTCGTCGTCGTCGTTTGCCTTTGGTGGTGCGATCAATGTTTAATTGCCCCGTGCGATTCATCATTAAATAGGTTTGCCAGCCACGGTGACAAGATTTCTATTTGCCCGCCACTGTAAATAGGATCTCTTGCCAAACGATCTTGATACCCGCGATACGTGGTGAATGCAGGTCCAAAGGTTTTGTTGCCTTTTTTTTTCTTCGCAAACGATGGCGGCAACTCTTTGCCTGGTTTTCCTCGTCTCATTTTTGTTTTTTGTTTTTTGTTTTTTTTTACTGCCCCTCTAGGATAGTTTTCGCGCGTATTTATACTCTTAACGGAAATCTCATAATAAAGGGTGGAGGGGGTCTAGGAAATTTTGGAAGCGACACTAGCCGCTTCCTCCTCCTCCTCCTCCTCCGTTGCGCCGTGGGTCCAACGGCAATGAAACGTCTCTTTTTTTGAATCCAACCCCCATGCTGGTGACGTTTGTTTCGTAGCCGTCTTTGCTTTAACCGTCGTCGTTTTTTCATGGTTTTGTTGTTTTTTTCAAAATACGATCCTCCTTTTTATATCATTCCTCCACACGCGCGGCCCCGTCCGTCTTGGCGTTGCCACGTCTCCAGGCAAACGTGCGTCTCGACCCCGTCTGCGACCCCTAGAATTGCTGGTGGTTCGTTGAACGGCCCCTCGTAGAATCCTGCGTGCAGCACGCGCCGTACCGTTGCGGGCGGGGGCGCGGCTCCGCCGCGCCCCTTGTGGTGGGGCGGTGCTTGTGCTGTACGATTCCCGTTCCACGACCGGGCGCTGCCCTTTGCGCACGGTGGTCGTGGTTTGGGTCAAGGTCTGGGTTTGGTGATCGCCATCGCGTAGCGGCTGTTGGAGCGTGGTGGTGTTGGTGGTGCCGTGCTGTCGGGAAAATTGGCTTCTTAAAGTGTTGAACGGAGTTAAAGGTTCCGTAGCTGCGGCCACGGTTGCGGCTGTTGGCGGAGCAGCAGCAGCAGCAGCAGCAGGGGGAGGTACACTCCCGAAGGACCTGGAGGCGGGTTGGTCAACGTGTTGGGCAGCAGATCGCTTGCGGCATCGACGGTGCTGTGGGTGACAAGAGGGCGTGCTAAAGGTGGATCTGCTGCTGCTGCTGCTGTGTTGTTGCAGCAGTAGCCATAGGAGGAGGATTTTGTTCGGCCACGGCTACAGGCGTGGCAAGCTGTTGCTGTTGCTGTGCTAATCGACCATCAACATTGGCTAATGCATCTTGGATAATCTCTGGTGAAAGTTGACAATTTCGCCTAGGATGTTCGTAAGAGCAGCCACGGCAAAATCGGTAGACGCATGCAATCTTTGCAATTCCTCTTGTTCTTGTTCTTCATCTGCTAATTGGTCTTGGAAGAAATTATTCTCGGCCATTATTATGATGATTATTCTTTGCTTTGATAGACAATCTGCCAACGACGCGTGCTTGGCAAGATGTTGAACGCTGTCTCAAGCTTTCTGAGGAATGGGGTGAAAAATCGAGCATAAATACGCGTTCTGGGTCTTGCGATGTGGCGTGAGCAAACGCTTCGTGTGCGGCTTTCGTCTTGCCTGGAAAGCTTGGCTAAATAAGATGTCCGGTTGCCGTTGATCGCGAGGGTTTCGAAATAAAATGATGTAATGCGTGTTGATGCTGTTGGTTCTTTGGCCGTTATAAAACAAATTTTGCGTGATGACTACCACGGTAATGTTTAAATGGTGACTTCCTTTAGTGAATAATTTTTCCACTTCTGAATTTTTGCTAATTTCAGACATGAGATCGTCAAAAACGATCATAATTTGACCTCCAGCAGGCTGGTTCATTCTCGTTGTTTCGACACCCTCTATCATTTTCACGGAAGGATCTGCTTTTTGCAATTCGTCATATTTGTCTTGCCATTGGGAATAATGAAAATCCACTTGCTCGATGGGGTGTTCAAAAGGTCGTTTCTTTCCTTAATCATTTTGATGACAAAGTCCGTTTTTCCACATCCTGTTGGACCCACCACCATGATAGGACAAGGGTTTTTCAGACGCGGTGACACCGTTTCTTTGGTCATAGCTTTTTTTTATTTTTCGCAGATTTTTCTACAACCATTCGTTTGACACACTCTGCGCTTATTGGCTTTGCTTAAGGCATCACCAATGTTTCACACGTTAATTGACACACCTTTATATCATTTTTTTGCTTATTCGATGTAAATAAAGAAACAAACTCGTTCATGGATTTTCCGTGACATCGGTACTGCAAATACATTAGGCAATAATGACCGCATACAAGGAAGTGTCTTGCTGAAGCGGTTTAGAATTTGGAGTTATTATTTTGGACATTTTTTTCATCCAATACAGCCAGGTGCAATTATAATCGCAAGGTGTGGCGGCATAACTGTCAAAAATTCCACGTTTCCTTTGAAAGGTCGCCATAGGGCCACCCAATGCATTCCAGGTTTATCGTGTGGATCTGTGTTTAAAATGACACCTTCGTTTCGCTTGAGCAAGCCAGAAGGAAATCGATCAGCAGGATATACTCCTCGCACATGCTTTCGAGTTAGCGGATTTGCATTCAACATTGTTTTTAATTGGGCATCGCTGGTGCCTTTCATCTCCATCATTTCTTCTTCTTCTAGAGCGGCTCGTCTCTCATCAAACGGTTGCTGTCCATTTTAATGGTTTTTGCATTTTCCCAAAGCACAATGGCATAGTGGTTGGCTGTGAGATCTTCAGAAAGCCTCATCTTTAAATCCACGTTGCCTGTGGAGTCTAGGGTTAAATACTCTTCATCGCCACCGCCACCATTATTTGGCATAAAATCCCAGCAAACAATAAAGTAGCCCGAATTGAATTCAGAAAGAGTGATTGGTGCTTCTGGGCAAATTCGTATTTTCCTCTTGCAAGGGATTGCATGGACGCCCTGTATAATTCTTTGTAATTTTGAGCTCCACCGCGAAGAAAATTAATTTTTGGTCTTGGGTAAGGACTGCTGTTGACCAGCACTTCAAATTCTTCAAGATGAGGCGGGGCAACAAATTCCACATATTGTGCAAGAAGGATCCAGAAAACGCGTCCTGATGAAGAAAGCAAATGTAAAAACGTCGTGGAAGCTGTCCTTTGAACATGTCGTTAAATTCGTATTCCCGCTGCCCTCGTGTCATCACATACGTTTTTACTTCGGTGTTGATGCGCGGGTATTCCACTTTCAAGCCTTTTTTCCATAACGCTTCTTCAAAAGCAATCTTAAATTCGTCGTTAGGCTTGCAAGAAGCGACTTCAATTTCGACGTTTTGAATTTTAAATCTGTAGTTTTGTCCTATCGCGTCGGTGTTGGCCATCAGATAAATTTAGGGTCGTTTAGATAAATGCTCAAATCGATCGGTACACCGTCAGTAAGAACCGATCCGATTGCCTCAGGTTGATGAATGGACGATGTACTAGTTTTTCAGCAGCACCGCCTTTCCAAAACGTGTGCCGCTTCACGAACCCCGATTGCGGTTCATTGTTATCAGCATCGGTTTGCAGCAGCGTGTTGTTTGCCTGTCCTGCATCGTCTTCAATCCAACATTCCAGTGGTCCTTTGTTAATTTTCTTTTGCTCTCTAGAAAATCCTAACAATGCTCTTAAGTAAGCTTTAAAAGAATACAGGCTGTTTTGATCCTCTAATTCCTCACCATTCACTTTAAAGATAGATTTCGAATAAGTGCTGCTATAGGAAAATTAACGGGGGCAACTCTGTCAGCGGCCCCCACGGCAGCACCCGTGGTGGCATGCACCAGTTTCAGCGTGAAAATAAAGGCAAAGCTACTCAAATCCAGCCAACTTGCTTGAGGAGGAATTCTAAATTCGATAGGATTGTCACCACTCCCTTCTAGACGCTTAAAATACAGCATGCCATGTTCTTTAAACGTGTTGTTTAAAGGAGGCGTGCTAAACATCTCCACCACTCGAGCATCGTCAACCACCCTATCCGTTTCCACTACAATTTGGCTTTTTTAGAAGGCGGTTCCACCAATCGATTTGCTCTTCATCGCCTGCTTTGGGATCAATACCCATGTTCTCACTAAAACAAGTGTAATCTCTTTGCAAAACAAAAAAATGTGTGATGCTATTTATAGTTTATTCAGTCATCAAAGATGGAATAACGGTCCACCGCCGCCACCTTCTTCCCCTTTTTGTTCTTGGTCTTTCTTTTTTTACCCGGTGTTTTAGCTTGTGTGGAGGGTGCTTTTCGTTTCCGTGTCGGTGCCGTACCTTTTTTCATCGATTTTTTAGCATAAGTGTTGGCCTGCTGCTTCAGGGTGTTTGCATTTTGGTTGATTTCTTTTTTTACAGCTGATTTGACGGTATCCCCTTTCAAAACCCTTTGAGCAACACCAATGCCTGCAGCAGCAGCAGATCCTGCAGCTGCTGCTTTTCCTACAGTGCTTGCTGCTTTTTTAGCCAACCCTGAAGCCACTAAGCGACCAATCCCTTTGACAGCCAAGCGACCCACCGCCATACCTACTTTAGGTACAAGTGCTCCAATAAAACCACCTTGTTGGCCTCTTCCTTGCTGTTGCACTCTTGGCGGTCTGTAAATAGGTGTGGCATAGAGCTTTTCGGAATCGTATAAACGTCATTGCCACGGCCAATTGCCCACGTATCATGTTCCTGTTGTCGTTAACCTTGGTCGAAAATGCAGCACAATAAACGTGGTTTCGTTCGAGTTGAAATTTAGTGCTTCCCCACGTTGATTGGTTATTTTAAAATGAAGTTCATTGATGGTTGTCGCTCTTGTTTTATAGTATTGCACACGAGGTAAAACATGCGTCGTCTCATAATGATACGTGCGATTTTTTAAAGGAAACACACCCGCTAACGGCAACATTTGGTCATTGACTACAGACGATTCTACTAAGTCGAAAAAATAGACCAGCATTTGATCTCCACTTAAGAAAACACATAATCAAAATGATCTTGCCATGGCAATAAACTCTCGACACTTTTGTACGTGCTGAGGCCGAAAGGAAGAAACACCTGATAGGAATACGGTTGAATTTTACCTTCTTTTACTTTTTGCTCGTACGCAGGTAAATTGATTTCATAAGCGCGCTTCCAAACAGGAGGTACTACTGCAAAGTACCGTTGATTGCTTAGCTCGTCTTTGGCAAGGTAGGGGTTCTTTAAACTTGTGTGATGAGGATCAGAAGACGGAAATGCCGATGTCAAAGAAGGCGTGTAGGTTCCTTTCGCCACGTCGTACATCATTGGACAGGGAAACAATTCGGATAAAGGAATCCCCAAAATAGAATTCATCAACGTTTCGCAGCCCCAAATCCAACGGACTCCAACCGTTTCCAACTTGATTTTCGAATTTTTATTCCACGTTAAGCGCACGTACCCTTTAAAACTATTTGGGTCCATTTCGTTTGAAGCTGTGTGCGTGCCTGTTGCCGCTTTCGAAATAACGACTCCAGAATTCCACCCCAGCAATCGTAGAACACTGTCGGCATTCACTTCAATGTTGATGGATTCCGTAAGTGATCCGGGATTAATGGCGCAACCCCAACGGTACAGGTGCACTTGGCGTCATTTGGAATAATTTCCAGCCCAATCTGTTCATGAAGCCAAACAGCAATATCGTTTGGCATGCCATAGCCCACAGGCATTGCTCTTTCTTCCCAAGCAGACGAATCCCGTGCTCTAAAACGCAGTTTGTTGTTTTAGGGTTAATGTTCGGCAGTTCAGAATTATATTTTGCTTCCATTCCTTGAAAAGCACTTCCATAGAATCGTAATGAACGTGATTCAGATTAAAAATGCATTTTGATTAGCGGACTTGGTTTTTACAAATTGACATAACTTTCTCCAGAATAATCGTACGTGGCATAAGACTGATAGGCCCACGATTCGGCACCCGCACGCACGAATTGAGGATTCGTGTCACTACCCATGGGGTTTCTTTCCCAAACGCCGCCCACAAGTTGCGATGGTAATACTGCCGCTGTGTTTTTCATGGCTGGTGTGGTGAGCAATTCTAATCCAACCTCGTAATCGATGCTTTTGGGTAGAGCTAAAGGAGCTTTTAAACGAAAACGAAATTCTCCTGGCGTGTTGTTGGGAAACTCAGTAAGGCTATCTTTACTTGTGCAAACAATTCGCTGATCCATGGCCGTGAGTTCCACGCACGCAAAATTTAATTCCACCACTGTGTCGCTACACCGAAAAACGAGGTATTCTGCCTTGCGAATCACGAATCCAAATATGGGCTACTTCAGAGGTATCTAAAGCCACCCTTTTATACAATAAAGTATCAGGAGAATGTTGATAAGGCTTACGGCCATTGCTTGCTACTTCATCCAACATGGAATTCTAGATAATAAACGCTTTTGTTCCTTTCCACACCATTCTAAATCAACAAGATTGCAAAATACATCGACATAGGCCCCTTGTCTGTACTCGTTTAATTGCTGATGGGTCAACATCCCCATTTCCAAATTAGTTCCATGAATGATCTTACCAAGTTCAACCGGAGCACCATACACACCCATTTTACTTGGTAGTGGGTCCAACACGCCATCAAAAAGCAAACCTCTTCCAGTACTCTGTCAAGGAAACTTGAAGGAACTCTAATTGATTATCAGACAGCCCAAGCACAATGGCAAGAGGTTTAGAAAAGCAGATGTGATACAACCCTGGATGGACGTATTCAGGGTATAGGTCGACACGGTGCTGCACCTCTTTCCAACGAAATAAGGGTTGATTTTTCCTGTCCAATGTTTTAATTTTTCATTCAAATAATCCACTAATTCAGATACATAATCAAAATGATAATGATCTAACACAAACACATCCCTCAACATAAGGTCATACGTTAGAGTTCCTTCCTCAAGACGTTTGCCGTTTATTTCTTTCTGAATAATGCACATAAAAACGACTTCTCCAGAGTATAAAGAAGAAAACCCTCGCCGCCAATAATACCAGGCAAACTGATGAAACGTAACGCAACGGCGATAGGTAATTTTCGCATCATTTTTAGAGGTCTTTTAAATGGAATAATAAAATCAGCAGACGTGTTCGTATTGGCGTACGTTTCACCACCGCCGTTGCTAAGCAACACCATCACGTGTTCATCATGTCTTTTTGTTAAACTCAACGACATCGTTACGTTTTATCCAACTGTTGCTAGAAGAAGGGTACCCAATCCACTTTACAAGCAATTCTTGATTCGGGCCTTTTTTGCCTCGAGTGGCCAGTACTTTTTCCACACGATAAGAGTGTCCTCATCAACAACAACTTTTTGCAATTCTTGTTCGTAAAACGTGCCTTTTATAGTTTCTCCTTTTTCATCTTCCACCTTATACGTTACAGGTCGCGAATCAATTACCCTGGCCACTTTGAAAACCTCTTCTGTCCATTGGGGTGCATAGCCTTTTTTAAACACCTTTTTCTCATGGGAAAGACGAACGTGGTCACCCACTTTAAATTTAGGTTCTGCTAGTTCGGGTTGATCATCATTTCCATAGAGATTGGAGTACACCGTTTCTTGATTCTCCCACCTCACCGAATTGGGCGACATGCCAATAGCCGAGTGATAAGCACTATTGTACCCATCCACAAATTGTTGCAAAACATCAATCCATTTCAGTGTTTGATTTTCAAACATATATCGCTCTACTTCATTCTTATGGTCTTATTGAATCGTTCCACTACTTGGGCCTTGGTTTCATGATTGTACGAGTGAAAATGATTGATGCCATACTCATTAAACACACGTTGAACATCTTTATTATAAAATTCCTTTCCTTCATCGGTTTGAATTTTTACAGGTCTTTCATCAATTTCATTATTTACAAGCAGGGACGTTAATGCTTCTGCAACATCTTTTCCTCCTTTTCTTTTTAATGGAACAGCCATGCCCTTTTTAGAAAACACATCAATCCCCGTTAATAGGTAGCGGTAGTGGTCATTGGCTTCTTGCAGTTTTTGCATATCCATAAGGTCAAATTGCCACACATCATTTATCCCCATCACTTTTATTTTTTGTCTAGGGAATTTTCTTCTCGGTTGCTCATGAAGCGTGTACGTCAAATTAGAACGAGTAAAATCCTTCACCAAATCTTCTGGAATTTTTTTAGATTTTGCATATCTCAATAAACTTGCAAGGCCCGAAAAAGCAACAGCACTTCTTGGATTTGTGTAAGCGTCACGCAACTCAGCAATACGTCGTTTCTTTAAAGTTTGCTGTAGTGGCAGGCGTCGAGGACGATTTTTCTTCTTTTTTTTGCTTTGCATTATTATCCTTTTTTTTAAAAAACAAAGCAGCAAATCGTCTATCCTCGGTCATTCTTTTTCTCCACCGTTCACGTATGGAGGGAGACGTCATATTTATACGCCCGCCACAACAAGCAACCAGCAGCGAAGCTGTTTTAACATATCAGAAAACTCACTCTCGGAAACATCATTTTTGCTTTTTTTTTTTGCTCTACAGCATTCCACTAGTTCTATTTATATACCCAAATGGAAGTGTAGAAACTGCATCTGCCTGACGTTGCCTCTTAGAGTTTACAAAGCGTACCACCTTCTTCTCACGACACGTTTCTAGAGTTCTTTGTTCTTTATTTCTTGTGATGCGAACCGAACAAACATCAATGTCACTTATCAAAGAATAAACAAGCCTCTTCAACGATTCTAATCTAATCACTTCTTCAGCAAAGGCGTTCATCACCACTCCTTTAAGTCTAAAAGGTGTTTTTCCTTGATGTGTTCGATAACAGTATGCTTTAGGACCGATAGAAACAAATTCTTCAATGTAGTCACCCTTTTCAAGTTCGTCAGTCAATTCCCCTAAATAAGGCCCAGTTTCCACCACAGGCAGACCATTTTTTTCAACGTAAATAACAGAATCAGTGTCAAAATAAAGCACTTTTCCGCCATTATCGTCGATAAAAGCCATTAGATTGTATAACTTTAGGCGAGCATAACACGTCGTAAACGAGGAAATAATGGCATTAACATTATAATTCAATTCCTCGCTTTCTGCTTTTCTTGAGTAACGCACAAACGCTTTGTTATCGTTTATGATTAAAATGTCGCTCACTATTACCTCTTCGGAAAACACCAACTTGTAAAAACGATCTGCATCGTAAACATACTCGGACTTGCAATAGTCTGTTTTCTGACCAATCTTGCCCCATAATGAATTCAAAGTTAACTTGGCAACAAATCGCTTTCCGGGGTTTTTGTCAATATGTTCTCGTCTCAATTGCACACCTTCATGTCGTGCGTAATCCTCAACATAAGCATCCTTTTCTTCATCGGTAACACAATTTGAGGGATACCCAGACGCCTCTTGTTTAGAACGCAGGCTTCTTTTAACATAGTCCGAAAATAATTCATCAGTACGTTGCTCATAATGCCAATACTCATAAATGTGCAAAATCTCATAGCCCAGTTCAACAGCTTTCTCCAATTCCGGAGTGCACCACACGCCGACAAGAGCGCGCTGTTCTTTTTCTTCATGATCACATGCCTCTTCATTCTCAATTTCGGCACACGTGCGACAAAGTGGAAACACAATTTATGATTCAAATTCACCCCAAGAACAGGGAGGTAAAGTGTGCGTGGCGGTAAAATCTTACATTTTACCACGCCAAACACTTCATCCACAACGCTATTTGGACTTGTGCGATACGTTTCCGGAATATCAGATCCTGCTTTGACTTCAGGATGTCCAATCGGAAATTCCAATGTTTGACAATAGGGATAAAGCGAAGTAAAATCAACATAACGTATCTTCTCGCCTTCTTGTACCCTATGGTGAAACACGATTGCATTGGTTCTTCCGCCATTCAACGCGTCCCGTGGAGAAATCGGCTTGTAATGATCAAACTCAGAAGAAATGTAAGCTCCTCCTCTTTAATTGTCTTATTCCATTCACACTCCCACATCTCTATGACAATGTACCCTTTTTCACGCAACACTTGGCTCAATTGCAGAGTTCGATTATAGAGCGATTCCATGGATTGTTTCATCACTTTATTAAAATGAGTTCGACGATAACATTTTGGACATCCATGAAAATAGCAGCCATGATACTGATACACCGTCCGCGAGATTGCACTAAATCCATCTACTTTAATAGAGTCAATCACCATTTCGCTATCACTAGATGTTGATTTTTGAATGACACAATTACTTGTCATTTCACACCAGCCAAGCCATTTCAACGCTGCATTGGATTGCATGTCATTACGACGATACCCTTGAGGCGGAATAATACCAATCTGATTGGGTTTCAAATCATTGGCTTTGAAATTTTGAAGAACCCCTTGGGCAAGCGTGAACCGTTTACCTTTCAAAATGTCAACTTCGTGCTGGACAAAAAATTCATTGGCAACAGCAAGCACGCCCTCTCGCAACAATTCCACATCCTTAACACAATAGTCTCGTAACTCTTTTTGAAGATCAAACACATGACCTTTTGCTTGTTCTTCCATATACCATTCAGCCAATTTTTCTTGTTGACTCTTTGGCAGTTCTTCAAACCCATAAGATCGTAAATCAGGTAGAGGACCAACATACTTTTGATTTTCAGGAGTATTGAACAGATACGGAAACATCCCTTTCTCAGCAACCAATTTGTTGCCCAAATTAAACGTGGAGTGAAAACGATGAAGTGCAATAGGAATAATGGCATAAGAATCTTTTAACTGCAGACCAATCTGAGGAATTCCATGTATAATATCTTGGCGCCACGAAACACAGGCTTAGACACAACAATTGAATTTTTCATGCACCAATTTAAAATAAAATAACCGTCATAGCCTTGCATATTGTGTGCATAAAATGTAAAGCCAGTGTTCGTTGGGCTAAAAAGCCACTTGCAAAAATCATCCAAAGTATGATGACAATAAAGCGTTCCTTGCACGTCCTACACCCATGAACTTGCTTTGCAGGAAGATGAAAGCAATCAGAACAACACTTCATTGTTACAGCCAAATTCACAACGTGGTGTTTTTCTCCATTAGGTCCATAGGGCATGGTCTCAAAATCAAAAAATCCAAAACAGAAGTCCAAAGAATCATCTTTCTTCGCAGGCTGCATATAACAATAATGCGTACCATCTTCTTTGCTAAACACAGTTTTACAATTGTTGCATGTTTCAAACCCGCAAGCATGAAGAGGAATAATTTCACCTTTTCGTTTGTTATAGCAGTCAATAGTTTTTCCACAGGTGTTGCAAAATATAAACCTACAACACGTGGAATATTCTAGGACAATATTATTCGATTTTTTTCCCTCCAATTCTTCCATTTCTTCTTCTTCTTCTTCCTCTTCCTCGTGCTCATGATCCTCATAGTCCTCTTCCAAACCCTTGTTTTTAGTAATTCTATGATTGTTACGCCGCACCATTAAATGATTGTCAAAACACATCCTTGTTGGGAATCGTCTTTTACACGTAGAACAAAATAGATAGTTATATCCAATGGGGTAAAAGCGTTCACTATCGCAATTACGCCACTTGCAAAAACAACAGGGTTTAGAACACGCATGTGTTTTTTCATTCTTGTAATAATGGTCACACATACCACAATAGTACCCAATGCCAAAAAGACCATCCATCGATTTAATTACATCGTAATGTTCATCCTCTAATAAAACATCGAGATTCACAACATCCACAACATGAGCAACACATTGCCCACAAAATAGCAGTTCTCCTTTTACATTAAAAATCCTCAAGCGTTCATTTCCACGAAGATGTTGTTGAAATTTTTCCCATTCAACCGGTCCAGAAAACGATGACTGAATTTTAGCCTGTAATGTTAAATCAATGGCTTTTTTAATTAGCGCAGGCCATCTACTTTCAACAGTGCCAATATTTTCATCATAACGTCTGCTTCTGGCATAACAAATTGCTGACGCAAGGCAATTAACAGCATCCAATTTGGAAGACGTTCAATTTTAGTCTCGTCAAAATGACGTCCAGATTGAATTGATTTTATTCGAACACTTCTTCTTTTGGTACGCAGCATTTGAATACAGTGCGCAGACAGCTTCGACGTACACACATGAGGCTTCACGCGTTTCTGCGTGCTAAAAATTTACAACACGTGTAACAAAACACAGCTCGTGCTGCTTTGCTCATGAGTCCATCAGGATTCATTACTCTTGCATAATAAACTTGTTCATCCCAATCAGTCATTTTGTACACCAATTCTGGAAGCCCTACTGATTCTTTAGAAAACCTAAAACAAACATCATCAAAATCCAGCATGTCCAACACGATTAAATGAAACCCTTGTTGCTGCAACATATCACCAAGCACCAAAAACCGGCTTGCTCTTCAGTCACATCCTCAGGCTTTGTGAGTCCAAATTGTTCAAACAAACTATCCAAACCAGGTCTGTGCACATGAGCAGGAGCATAAGTTCGCAAACTTTTCGTTCGTTGCAAATAAGCAATCAAAGACGATATATCACGATTTCGCTTGTGTTCAAAGTCACACTGGCGCACCCGAGGTCTATCATCGTCACGCTTTCGTTTCCCATTTCCGCCAATATAGGGTATATGACATATATCAAGTTTAATTTTCCTCTCAAGTTCAACTTCTGTTTTGCTCTGAGCCATAATCGTAAATTCTTTGAATATCAATCAGCTGTCAAATTCTTGGCAGGAATAAATGGAATCTTAATAGGTTGATCCATACCCGCACACATCAAAACAAAATTCATTTTATCCATAGCATTGGCTGACACATAAGCTTTAATGGTGTCAATAATGGTTTGCAAATTTCCTACAAACTGGACAGCCCTGTCAAGAGCATCAGAAGACGGCCTTCTATTAATTTCACATTCAAACAACAGCTGGTTCGTGTTAAAACGCTTGCTATGACGGTAATCCGCAACAGAGACATAAACATTACCATCATTCACCAATACAGTTCCGGCGCCAAGCTGTTGCCATTGGCGGTAATTAGGAAGTGCCAAATCTTCTTCGTAAATTGCTTCATCATCGTTGCTCTCCCCCGCCTTTTCTTCTTCCTCTTCCGTCTCTTTTGCATCATGCCTAGAGCCTAAGTAATACCCTTCAGGAAGTCCAAACAAAGATCGTATAATACTACAACCTTCCTCCTCTTCTTCTTTTTCCTCATTTTCGTCAGAAGAAAAATAAGAAGCCATTCACTTGCATTAATAGTTTCGTCACCCCATCGCTCAAGCATAGGCTTGCAATATATACTCTATGCAGGCAGCTATTTTCATAGCACGTTACACAATATTGTTGTGTATGCATAGCCCAAATCGACCCTGCTTATATACTTACCAAACCATCTATCCGGCATGCACCATTATACTTCAAAACACCTATAGCCCAACATCCCCTGCAACAACCAATCTATATCCCAACATTGTTTCATTTTACTGCCTCATCCACATTCCCCCCCACCCCTAGGCCTTTGGTGAAACATTTTGCCCATATATGGTGATTATGTACACCCATTACGCCCCCACCCCTAGCCCACGCACGTCAATTTTGATGGATGGGGCGGAGCTTATCACTGCATATAAGCGAGCTAAGACGGCACAAACCGCACACATCCACCAAAGCCAAGCAAGTCAAGTGAGCCAAGCAACGTGAGTATTAAAACTTGTTTCAACCTGAAAACTTTTTTAGTTTTTTACTCAACCCCTCTTCGTTTTTTTCCTTCAGACTTGCTGCTCACAACTTTGCCGCCGCTGTGTTCTTCAGTCTTTTACTACCTACAAGGTAAGATGGGAGAGGAAGAAGACAGGCGCTTTTTACTCGAAAAGGACTTTTTGTTTATAGCGCGGGTCTATGGTATCAAATTGGTGGAAATCACCGAAGAAGACGAACGTAGATTAGAGGAATTTTACAAAATCGTGGACGTGACCAAAAAAAATGAAAGTGAATGAACTTCTCCAATACCTACCTTTCTCAATAGATGGAAACTGATGAACAAGATTTTAACGCATTATTAGCACAAGCAAGCGCCTACGTAGAAGCTGAAAAAGAAAAGGAAGATAGAATCATTTCAGACTACTTAGCCTACCTTAAGATGATAAAACAGCAATTACGACTGGAGCAATTTGAAAGAGATCGTTATTGGGCCATTGTGGATGACATTATCTTTAATGAACGGTTCACAAGACCCGGCAAAGAGGAATAATTTACTTTTTTCAATCTTTAACAGTTATTATCAACAATGGACACATTGAAAGGAACAAGTTCACCTGTGAGTTGAAACTATGGCCACTACTACTGCCTGTTTTCATAAATTCAGCGATCAAGCACAACATTTTAACGCAAGATTTGGACGGTTGATAAGTCAAGAATGCAAAGTGACAAAATGTGAACACTGTGTCCGTCAAAATATAGACTGTTGCGTAGCAAAAGACAGCCGTGCCACACTAAAAGCATGTAAAAATACGAAAATCATATTGTACGCGGGCTCTCAATTGTTTCCATTGACGAACTCGTTCTCTTGCTAGATCAATGTGCTCTACCTTTCCTTTTTCCAGCGCATGAAGTTCAGCAATTGTTTAAATGTTTTCCACCGACCATGCATTTAATTTTTAGAAAAAAATTTAAACTATATCAACTTTTATTCCGATTAGTGAACCTTTTAGAATACCAGACCATTATTACTTTTTTAATTGGCAATAACACATCCAAATTTGCAATTCCGCTAGCTTCAATCAATAAAGTGATGGGTGTGACTATTTTGAACAATTCAAAACTCAGCTGGAAGAAGACGATAGCCTTTCATCACACCTGCAAGAAAGGAAATATTTAGAAGAAAATTATAATTTGTGGGTCTATTTGGATGATAATTACAGTTACAAATCATCATGCATTACTAAAAAAGGAATAGAACAACATCAATAATTTACTTTTTTCAATCCAAATACAAAGAGGCTTATCAATGTGATGAGCTAAAATTATTGTTTACATTATAGATCCTGAACACACACATTATTCAAAACGAGTAAAGGCCGTAATGTCACAATTGCTGCAAAATTATGGCGACTATGACAAGCCATCATTCCACCTCGTAAAGTCAAGAATAGATAACGCAATCGTTTCAGCCAGTGTGATCACGCACAATACTAGGGAGTACATCCTAGGCAATGATCTATTGGATTTAGAAGAACAAAAGCAATGGGTAGGAAGTGAATATTACAATACAAAATTGTAGTAGTAAAAGAGGAAGATGCAATGCAACTTGGTGTGTGGACTCATGATAACATTACTAACTTTTCCAGCAATTTAAACAAGGAGGCAATTTTGGGAGAAGATGATAACGAATTACTGAGGCTTAAACTTTTTCTTTCGACAAAAAACAAATTGACATGAAGCAATTCAAAGACAGTTGGGCAAATGCACTCACTTACCTCACAAGGCAAACGTTCAACTTTGACAAAATCAAAGAAGAAAAACCGGTGCTTACCACAACAAACGCACTCACTTTGCCACACAATGTTTGGTCGTCCAAGCGGTCTTCCTTAGTGTTCAACACCCAATATTACAACAAGATGATTATGACGGAACGTATCTTGCTTCACAAGCAACTGCATGACAACGAAAGCAACACAGTCACTTTCCAAGAAAGAACAAACGCCTATTTGCAATTGAAACGAAACAACATGCTATTGCGAACTCATCTCTGCATGCATATGGATACATTCCGACCAACACTAGCACTCATTCCGCTTCTAGGAAACGACGAAAATGACTTCCTGCAACGCTCACAGCCATTCAAAACTAAAATTGAATGGCTGGATTTTCAACAGGACAAGGTGACTAAAGCTCCTTTCAAACACATTAAAGCAGACGCAGAAAATGCTTTAAAGCAATCCATTCCTTGGCTCAATGGTCAGGTTGGATTAGGAACCACTCTAGACGAATACGAGGCCATTGATTCGTTGAGCGAATGGGAAAAATGCCCTTTGCTTGGCTTTCTTTCGTGCAGATGCATTCTCAAAAACCAGCGCCACGCAACGCAGCTCTTGACGAGCAAGAAAAAAGTGATCTGACAAAGTGTCTTGCGCGCTTTATTTATAAGGCGGGCACATTTTCAAACCATTCGTCGAACGAAATGCAAACTTCAAACTGCGATACTCGGCATTAGAAAGCGAGCAAAACAAATCCATCTTGAGTCTGCAAGTTTTATTCAAACGAAAGCAGCTAACTTTTTACTCCTACAACAAACGGCAACTTTCTAGAACCAATAGAATGGCTATTCTATTGGAATTAAAAGACGACACAAACTGTTACACATTTGAAGCTCACGCTAGCTACTTTTGGGTTTGCCTAGACAAAACATGGCAAAAAATCACTCTTGAGCCTTGCTTCTGCTCATCATGCATTGTCAATAACTACTAAACAATAATGCAATGTAAGTAAAAGTGTAATAAAGTTCATTCAGTTTCATTTCAGTTTCCGTTTTTTCTCGCCGCTTTGTCTTTCCAAACAGCAACAGCAGCAACTAGCTCTTGATCGTCATCACTATCAAATTCATACTCCGCAGATGCATCCGCCTCGTCATCTTCATCATCCTCGTCATCCTCCCCCAGCACAGTATTCCACTTAGGATCAAACATCCAGGGCTTGTACGGTTCCGTCTTTTGACCAGGGTTGTCCATGTCACTGACAAACCTGAAATACTTGCACGACACATCAGGCTGCTGGGCATTGCATGCGAAAAACACTCTCCTGTGCGCTCCCCTTTTTTTGCAACACCGATCTTAACCATCAAACCATGACGACAAAAGGGAACGTGATGAGGAA
The DNA here is from genome assembly GCA_033964015.1 of Scolanthus callimorphus. Lineage (NCBI taxonomy): Eukaryota > Metazoa > Cnidaria > Anthozoa > Actiniaria > Edwardsiidae > Scolanthus > Scolanthus callimorphus. The sequence goes on from CM066911.1 coordinate 8,256,852, forward strand.
CCCTTATCCCATGCTTTGCAACGCACTTGTTTACCCTCGATACCACATCCTCTTCGACAAACATGGTGCAGCCTTGAGATTCTCTAGCATTTTCATAGTCTATTTTTGTCCCACACCTATAATAGGTTTTTCCTTTTTCCTTACTGACGGTTTTTGCAGCAGGAACATAACAATACTTCCCATTAAGCGTGCGCTTAATACAAAAGCAATGATGTACCATTCTGGCGGATTTGCTTGAGAGCACTGACAAAACTTTCGCAAACTATGCAGCCTATATAGCTGTACAGCATGGTTAACTTTTTTAAACCAAACGGTCCGACTCACGCAAACTGCACTTCAATAACAACGTCAGCAACGCTTTTGTATCGCCATCCTTTCTCACTTTAACCAACTCTTGATTCCAATTCTCTATACATACAGAAAATGGAAGTGCAGGGATAAAATATAACTAACTACAATTCTGCACAAACGACCATTTCCATCACTAAACGGGTGTAAATCTAAAAACTCAACGTAAACCAAGCACATAATTCAAATAAAGATAACATAGTTACGGTATGTTTTGAAATTTTATCAAATTTACGATTGTAATCATCAATCAAGCGTTGAAACGCATCTTCCATATTGCTAGGATGACGGTATTCATACCATGCATGACCATCAAATGTAAAACGTCGGTCATGACTCAATTTTCCGGCATGTAAAACATCCAACTTTCTATGCGTATCTTTTAACAATTCAACATCAAGTAAACCATACTCTGTTTTATCTGCTTCATTAACTTGAGACACAAACCATAAATAGGCTTGTTTAAAGTTTGAAACTACAGCAGCGTCATCGCATAAACCTTCCGCTTCAACCGACTTCAGACAAAACCTTGCTACGATGGGTCTTTCATAGACAAACCGCTCACGGAGTCTGAAAAAGAAAACATAAAAAACAACATCACGGAAAAAGACATGGATCAACACTTAACACGTCTTCGTAAGATGAGACAGGAGAGTGGTTTTTCGGGGTTTTTTGGTTCATGCCTACGTAGAACCAGAACACATTTACTTAGATAATTGCCTCTTATGTGTTAAAATCAGAGAAACACCGCTGCTTATTCCAAGATACCTCGATGTCTATCAAGGCCATCATTGCGATAAACCCTATTCAGATGAATGCAGAAGGTGTCAAGTATTCAAAAAACTAAGAAACGCACTGGTCAAAAAAGCAAAAATACCACCATCATACGACGATGTCTTAGAAGAAAAAGCCAAAGAAATGATTCATAAATTCATAAATATGAACCATAAAACATCTTCAACTTTGCCATCAACTTCATTTACTGCCTTGAATAAACAGCAGTGAACATGCCTTTAACCTGCTTAGTTCCTTCCTATAACTCTACCTATTTCTCGCGTGGTCAATTCTGCACATGTTACAACAAAGGCGATCTACCTTCAATCGTGTGGATGTTCGTTCTGATTGCACTGGTATTTTTTCTATACTACTACATTACACGAACACTCATCAGTAGTTGCCGTCAGCGAAAGAAGCAACAGCATGACAGGAGCGGGGCATTGCATACTTGAAGGAATCCAATGTGGTTACTCAAACATCGTTTGCAGTTGCATAGATGATCCGACCATCCATCTCATTTCAACCATCATTGCTCTTTATTCTTAACCCCATTTTGGATCTATGGCGTTCTTATCATGGCATATTATCTTCAAGAATTAATCCAATACCTGAACAAAAAGAAAATGCAAATGGACGTGGAACAACAACAACATGTTTTACCTCCCTCAACCCCATCTCAAGAGCAACATGTTTTAAACGATTGAACCACGTCTCAACATGGTTAAGCAACTTTAACCACTTTTACAAACTCATATATGCTTACCTCCAACACAAAACTTCCCAACCATGGCTGAACCGCTGTGTAATGATTATGGTATCTTCATTGGAGACATGAGAAAATTCATAGAAGCGCACAAACACTGTGACAATCTATTTTTATGGCAAGACATAAAAATATGGGTAATAAAACAGGAGCTCGCTAAAGAAGAAGAAAGGGATCAAGAACTGATAAAGGAGAAAAAGGCGCAACTTCTGCTTCTCGAAGAACTGAAGAAAAAAGAACAAGCGCTCCTGGATTTGAAATGAAACTTGTAACACGCCGAACTTATTGAGATAATACAAAACTCCACCAAACTAGAAGAAAAGAACGAACTCATTATGTTCTTGAAAAACATCTGTCGTCCACTGTACATATTAATTGTACCATCTACAATATATTTTCTGCTTTGAATACAGACCTGTAGATTATAGAGGTATAATCTTTCACACTTGGTTAAAAAATAAAACATGTTTTATTCTTTTTAACCATGTCTCCATGTGGTTTCTCTTTTTTTAACCCTCTTTGTCACGCCATTGTCACGGATCACCTATCACCCGACGCCATGACGTCATTGTTCTATTTATAAAACATGGTTAAAAAGTCTTCGCAACTTACTACTGATATCTAGTTTGCTTTTATGTTTAGTAATCGCCAAAGATTCATCAACGAAAATGAAAGCCCCATATGTTTTATGCCTAAAATACCCCAAAGTTTGAGCTAAATTTAATGGTTGAAAAACGCGCGTATTTGGGTCAGCAAAAAGCGAAACACATAGTTCGAAGTCTCGTCACAATAACCAACATCTAGTTTATTTTCAAGGACAATTCTGTAGTTGTAATTTGAGGATTAGTTTCAGGCTTTGACGTGTTTTGGCCCTGTTCCTTTGTATTTCACAATAGAGAATAAGAAAGCGCCTTTGAATTAAGCGCGCCAGACCATGTCACGTGACAACAAAATGTCGCTTCTTTCTTCGCCATGGGAGATAAGCAAATCCATGGCTGGCCTGAGGATGGTGGGAACTCATCTGGTGGGGTCAATCATTCACAGTGGGCAAGTGCCTGATGGCAAGGCCTTCTATGGCTGCTTTGACTACTACCAGTTCCCACATGACTCAAACCTGACCATCTCTATCCTGCTAGATGTGCTTGTGAAGTTGACAAAGGAGCAGCATAGACTACCACCTGTTCTCTACCTGCAGTTTAACAACTGTGTCAGAGAAAATAAAAATCAGTTCATGCTGACCTTGCTAGCCCTACTTGTCCAACTAAATGTCTTCAAAAAGGTAATGCTATTTTCTCATGGTGAGGCCTACCGGTATCTCATTTAAGGTTACAGCTAAAATCATTGCATCACGACCCGCGTTTCAAAACATCTATTTGTTTTTGGCTTTTTCTGTTCCGTCAATCAAACTACCCCTACTACCCTACCTCACTGTTCAATGGTTATAAAGGGTTTACTTCAGAAACCGTTATGAATTTTGGGGCCCTTCCAAATACACATTTAGATTTGCATACCTCTCTAGTTTCCTCAGTTTCTCTATCTCGCATAGCTCCTCGAATGGCCAAGTGTAATCTCACCACGAGACAGGGGGGGGGGGGGGGGGGGGGGGGGGGGGGGGGGGGGGGGGGGGGGTTGGAGGCCAAAGTTGAACCTTGCTCTTGAAAATACAATAAATGTATGGGAAATCTTTAAGACCTTAATTGCTTTTGAAACACAGTGAATAGCGATATACTTAAAAACACTCGTCCTTTTTTGCACTCATGTGTAAAAATCAACACCATCCCACGTTCGTGTAAATGGAGCAATATGATAAATAGGTTATTATCTATCTCAGATTTACACGGGACGGTACAGAAGGCCAGAGGAAAGAGCAGCCCCTGTAACGCTGATCGAAGGGGACTTCCTACAAGGGATAACTGTTGGTGCCTTTGTGGCTATGTACTTGCCAACTCCAACGAAATTCCGTGCCTAGGAAAGGTTTTAAAGTTGGAAGACGAGCATTTCGAAGTGCATTACCACAAGGGCACATACAGCGGCACGTGGACCCCAAGGCATGTCCCATACAGGAAATCTGTGCCATGGACTGAACGACTGGCCAAATCTTGCATTGTGTGGTGGGGCCAGCTGGTAGATGGTATGAAGTTAGAGAGGTCCGCCAGAACGTTTTTAAAGAGCGCTATGACTATCTTATAAGCCATTATGGAACTCAGTCATCCTTGTTTTGTTGTTTCAATATGGCTGTGTACAGCACAAACCCGCAAGTAAGAACCTAGAATTTCAGAACCTGTTAGGCTAAAATTTCCCTTTTATAGATCCATGAACTGTTTACTAGCCTAAAATTTGTAATAGGTTAAACAAAAAAAGATAAGAATCTATTTCTCAAAAAATCGTAAATTTCATGAAATGCTTTACAATTAGTAAGCCCATGATGCCCAGGAATGTTCGGTACAGCAAATTAAATTGAGAATTTTTAAATTCGGGACATATACTACTTTTATTGCTGAAGTCATGAAATCACTGTTTGGGATATAATGAAGAACATATTTAAGAACCTAAATAGCTAAAGTTGCACTATGCACCGTTTATATAAGAACTTGTTTTGAGCTAACTTGGGAAGATGTAGGTTCTCACTTACTGTAGCACAGTTTACCAATGACATAACATCTGTTTCATTTCTCACTATTAAGCCCGGGATCACAAGTCAGCGACCATGCCAGCTGTGGTAAATTTTTAGTTGATGAATCTTTTAAGGTCTACAGGAGGCTCCTGGACAAAATTTAGATTTCAACATTTTCTATCTAGAACTGCTATTTATAAGCTCATTTAACATTGTGAACGAAAAAGTGACGCGTAAAGCCGGAGTATTTTGGATCATTACATCATACTTTTGAGCCTGCAGTTTGGTATTCAGTTTGGTATTTTATGTAGTTTTGGATGCGAGGCAATATTAAAATGGTCATTTTTTTCCTTTACTGATTCTTATGATGCTAATTACTTGCCATAAAAATGCAACAGCAAAGGCAAAACGTTTTTTGTGTGAAAAACAACCTGTTGTCATGGATACAAATATTTGCAAAAATAGGCGTGCCGCACAAGTCCAATTGTCACTAGATATTTCTGCCCTGTACCTTCCTGTTTGAGTCAGAAAGCATAAAATGATCGAGTAAAATGATCCTGTGAGCTGTGGATAATTAGATGTACCCTATTTCAGCCTCCTGTAAGACCTTAAGTATGTAATACATTTTGATTTGTTTTCGTCTTAAATGTTTTTTTATATTGTTAGCCTGCTAGCTGCATGAGCCATGTAATGGTCACGAGTTGTATATATAATATCTAGCATGCTTCTTGTCCACTTATTGATGGAAATAAATTATGGAGATTAACCATGTGAGACTTGGTGGATTTGTTTTGACAATGTCAGATGACAATGTTTCGAGGGCCAGTATTTCCGTGGATAGCTCGGTAGTTTTAGGGGCCTGAATTTCCGTGGTTAGCTTGTGGCTTTCTGGGCCAGAATTTCCGTGGCTAGCTTGGTAGTTTTAGGGTCCAGAAGTTACGTGGTAAGCTTGGTAGTTTTCTGGCCAGAATTTCTGTGGCAGCTTGGTAGTTTTCTGGGCCAGAATTTCCGTGGCTAGCTTGGTAGTTTTCTGGGCCAGAATTTCCGTGGCTAGCTTGGTAGCTTTCTGGGCCAGAATTTCCGTGGCTAGCTTGGTAGTTTTCTGGGCCAGAATTTCCGTGGCTAGCTTGGTAGTTTTCTGGGCCAGAATTTCCGTGGCTGGCTTGGTAGTTTTCTGGGCCAGAATTTCCGTGGCTAGCTTGGTAGTTTTAGGGGCCAGAATTTCCGTGGCTAGCTTGTCAGCTTACTGGGCCACATTTCCGTGGTTAGTTAGCTGGTAGTTTTCTGGGCCAGAATTTCTGTGGCTAGCTCAGTAGTTTTGGGGACAAGAATTTCCAACGCAAGCGCGATAGAATTTGGGAGAAGAATTTAACGGGATCAAATGTGCTTCCGTCAGAGTAAGAGCTTTTATGGAATATTAAAATTATGCCGTCAAAATTGAGCAAAATTCGAAATCGTCTCACCTGCCCGTTGAGAACATCAAGATTATCGTGAAAAATGCTAAATGAGAATGAGTCAAAATAGTTGAGAATTAGTACAGCAGATTGGTGCAAAATTGTGCAAATTGATGTTACAAGCATGAAATTTGGCAGAGTGGTAGAGCTTGGTGTCCTGAGCAATTCTATATAAAAACCACGCCCAAAAGTAAATACTTCCAGATAGCATAAAGATGGGTTGATTTATCTTTGTTAAAGAAATAAGAACGTCTTAATTTACACAAAAGCCTTAATATGTTACTTTATTCACAAATAGATGTCCTGTATTACTATACATATTGAGTCACGCCCTATATTGCTTACTTACAGCCTTGATAGATGTAAACTTCACTATTTGGCAAAATCTCTTTCTGTAGTTTCCTTTTTCTCCAAATTACAAGTATGATAAGATGTTTTATGCGGCATTATTCTTAAGTCAAACCACACCCTATTTCAAGTACTTCCAGTGTTGAAAGTTATGAAATAAAAAAACATTTAAAGCAAAAGTATTTAAATTTGATTGAGCTGCCACGATTAGCTTGGCCGCCTGCATCAACAAAAAATCTATATTTTTATATGCCTGTCTGAAAAGTCTAAATATTATGAAGTCCTAAACCAACAATGAAAATTAACTTAGTCTTACTGTCGTTCGTAACCTCTTCTGTACTTGCACATGGCAGTGCATTGAGGGCGTGCTTTGACACATTTACAGCGCCTTCGACACCCATTATCAGGTTGACAGCCGCATTGCACGAGTAGCTGACACGTTGTAGAGATCTCGGGGAGTACGGTCCAGGTTGTTGGTTCAGCATTTATTACATGATGGCTTTTTCGACATCACATCCATCTTTGGTCCTCTGGAAACACGTCCGCCCTTGCCACTCAATAGCGTACTCCTTGCATACGATGTTTGGGGATTGGTCCGAGGGCCAGAGGATTTTTTCACTTTGATGCTACAGAGCTGTGAGCCCTACCAGGGGTGATTAGGAGTTTTTGGGGACTGGCTCCGAATTTCAGTTAGTAGAACTGACGATGCTTGATGTCTGGTCATACAAGAACACATTGAAGTGAGCTCTCGCATAATTCCTGGATGGAAGGAACATCATCGTCAACCATCTGCTTCCACAAGGACTTGACCTCTTTGTACCAAGCTGACACTTTGCGAGTATAGTATTTGCTTTAGATGATTTGCATTCTCGTTGCACTTTATTCCTTAGGTCTTTATACTGTACGACTCTTTCTTATGATCTGACAGAGCAGTTTGTCATTTGAACGATCAGAGAGGTCAATCTAGGGATATGTGAGATGTGGCTCACGAGCTTCTGCTCGTCTTCTTATTCCTTGACCTCGTTTATTCTTGTGCCTACCTTCGGACTGCTGTTGCCACGTCCAAGACAATGTCTATCTTCTTCATGTTGTTTGCTAGTAATGGCGCACATAAAGAATAAACAAATGATAATGCGTAGTGCTTTACGTCTTACGGTTCTCTTCTTTTAGCATAATTACAACGGCGGCTCCGTCAATCACGACTGCAATGACTTCAGGGGGCTCACTATGAACAGCAGGGGCAACCATCTCCAGCCATCCTGTGAGGTCCGACTTGTCGCAGGAACTTAGGTCACCAAAGTTGGATATAGGGATAGTGGAACTAATATTGATGCACTCGCTACAAGAAACGTTTGCTTTCAGAAGAAAGAATGTGAAATGATTTTTAGATACACGGAGATAGTTATTTAGTGGATTGTACATTTCAGTTCACCCCTCGCCTCCCTTCCCCTGATAGCAGACATTAAAATATGCTTCAAAAGTAACATCTTACCAAAAGGATATTGAATTGCTAGAAAGCAGTACATGACAACGTTTATTTTTAGGCAACTTTTTTTCTTCTACGCTAGCTGGCAGGCTACGTGGGGTGCTTATAGTTGGTGAGGTCTTGCATTGTGTGGAAAACCGTTCGAAAAGTTATATAAAAGAACATTATAGAAAAGTGTATATTTATAGAAAAGTGTATTTGCGAAAAGAAGTGGTAGAGTTGAAGCAAGAAAAGTCTGGAATTAAAATCTTTACTGTCTCTTTCTTAGCTCAAAAGCCCAAAAAGACGTGTGGTTAGCTACGATGGTGCTAGGTAATTTGTCTGTAATAGGTTGCAAAAAGATTTCAATAATAACTATCATGTTTAATTCATTTTTGTAAACCCTTACATTCGTCACTGTAATACCTGTAAGTACCGCAATTGGGGCATGCAATCTCAACATTATGTGAATTTGGAAAACGTTTAGTCAGGCTTTTATTCTTATATAAGATAATTAATTCCACCTCTGTAAAACGGAAAGTATGCACGTTTGGGCGTGGTTTTTGCATCAAGACTACTTAGGGTATAAAGCTATGTCATTGTGCCAAATTTCATGCTTGTAACATTAATTTGCACAATTCGACCTAAATTCTGCACCAATCTGCTGTACTAAATGCATTACATGTAACTTTTACGTTTTGCTGCTTTAGTTGGCTCCCTCGAGGTTTCTTTTCTCCGGCTAAACTCGAATTATAGTTTTGAGTAATCTTTACTGATATTCTAGCCTTGATTTTCCTTTGTCACATGTTAATTTAGTTAGTACAATTAGACAAATACTATGTCAAGTATTCTTCGTTGTGGATTTCGCTGAAAATCTTATTTTTCATTTTTTTCAAGGAGATTATCTTTGCCGGTCGTGAACTGCGACTTGTTAGCATATCAGAACGCGCTAATACTATCATTGCCATAAAATGGTAACATGAATTTTCTTGATTTAAACTGTAAAGGTGAGCTCCCTGTGAGTATGATTGGAGTTCCGCTTTTAGGCATTGCCTAAATCTATATATTACCTGTAAACAGGTCAGTAGCGCTTGCTTTCTTGGGTAGTCGGCTTCTCTTTTTGGCTAACAATAAAGAATATAATGAATTATTTTAATTTCAAAGTATTTCCTAAACGATTGTGGTAAGTGGCAGGTGGATCATGTAAGTAGTATTGATTTGAGGGCTATGAAGTCACAAAAATAGTTTTAGGGTGACGTCATCACTCCTTTGGGATATCAAGGTGACGTCATCACCAAATTGGGACATCCCTCGGTAATAATAATCAATAATCATTGAATGATGTCATCGCTCAAAAAAACTCGAGGACACCTTTATTTATGACATCATCAACCTCTTTATTGATAACTATTCTTCCCCCCCCCCCCGTGTCCCCTTAATTCTGAATCACCGCGAGCATCTGGGACACTCTCATGAGTGTGATGATGTCATAGCATGAGATAAAGTCTTTAAAAGCTGGACTAAACTTGGAAAAAAATCACTCATGTTGAGAATTCTAAAGTGAATCCATACTATTATGTCTCAAAATAATACAGTTACAACGAGAAACGGAGAGATTTTGCATCCTATTGGGAAGCGTGGAATGTTTGCTAGCGTGACGGTGTTTGGTGGGAGGGAACCTCGGTTCCACATTCGCAATTCTTCCTTAATATACAAGGAGATGATATGTATCCAACAAAGACTGGAATTTGTCTTCAAGCTGATGAACTTTTTGATCTAACAAGATGTCAACAAGTAAATCAAGATTTGGGGGTATATAAAAAACAATGTAGATCAATTGATCCCGAAAGATAAATAATTGACAATGTCACGCACTTATAGGACTTTATTTACATAACTTCAAAGTCGATCTTCTACATTAAATTCAGCATTTGCAAATTTAGGAGATAACTTGATTCTAGTTTCATTTATTCTCTTTGATCGCCTAACTTGCTTTTTCTGTTCCGGCTCTGTCATACTTTTTAGAAGGAGATGATCGGTTACACTACTAGATGGCGGGGTGTCAAAAGCTGCCGCCAATTTTGGAATTTCTTTTGTTCTTTCATGTATTGTTTCATTAAAGGTCCAACGTCTTTCTTTGGATTCGCATTTTCGTATTGAAACCACACCGCTTTGGGTGGTGATTTTTCGATTTAGGTGTCATAAATGATGCGGGTGTTTTGGGTGGTGTTGGAAAAACAGATGATGTTGATGGTATTGCTTGTGGTATAGACTTTGGTTGGGGCGAAGCAACGAGTTGCGGTTCTCTGTTTACGTTTGCGGTTGATTCTGGAGGTGGTGGGCGGGTTGTCATGGGGGCACGACTTGTCTGTTTTTGCAGATCCAGGTATCTGTTTAGTAACGTGTCATACTCTTTCATAAGCACATCGGCCGGCAACGAATTTTGATTCAACACATTTTCCATCTCTTCATCCATTTCATGCATGCTGTTGAGTACTGCAGGTTGCAGATACGATTGTTTTTGAAAGTAATTGATCATTGACCGCTCTCCCTGACTTGACCGCGCAGAGGATTGGTAACTAGTTTTGTCGCTTGGTAGAATGTTCATGCTCAGCCTGCATTCGTCTTTTGTTGTTGGCTTCAAATCGATAAACAGATATCCATAAGGGCGCATGACAGCTTCATCATATTTCTTAATGAATGTTTCTGTGTTTTTCCAGGGTACATCTGTTTTGCCAGAGTTAACACTTGTAGTTTATCTCTTGGGTTTTTAAACAACACCAGATAGTGAGAATTAAGGGATTTTGTACAAGGTTCACTACAGAGAGATTTCTGTGATGAGACCCAGAAATGTACAGATCCAACACTCTCTTATCGGATCCCGTGTTCGACATGAGATCATCTAGGAGAATCATATTGTTTATTTGGGAGTCGAAGTACCAGTCGTCATCCACGTGTTGCGGGAGCCCTTTATGAAACTCAATTCCGGGTATGGCGTTAATCATTGCGTCATAGGCAGGCTGCCATTGAGAATAACACCACACTATTCTTTGCGGGGGTGGGTTGATCATCGTCTGAGCGTTTTCTAGTAAATTCTGTACCCACACCGTCTTTCCCGTTCCGGTCATACCAGAAATGATCGCTGTAAACGGGTGCTGAAGGGGCCACATGACGAGTTGGGCTCACGTGCGGTAAAATAGTTCGGTGGCTTGAGATTGTTATGTTGGTTATCCATATGACGTTTAAGGTTATCACTTCTGGAAAACTCTTTTCCACATTTCGGGCATAACATGTTGCTTCTTTGGCGTCTTGGAAAGCAATGACGACTCTTGAAAATATCATACCTTATATTCTTCCTTGCCTCCTCCCCAAAAACTCCTCCTCCTCATAACGTCCTCAAAACCTCCTCCTCAAAAACTCCTCCTCCTCCTCCTCCTAAAAAACCTCCTCCTCCTCCTCAAAACCTCCTCCTCCTCAAAAACTCCTCCTCCTCCTCAAAACGTCCTAAAAATCTCCTCCTCCTCCTCAAAAACTCCTCCTCCTCCTCAAAGCGGCCTCAATTCCTCCTCCTCCTCCTCAAAACCGCCTCAATTCCTCCTCCTCCTCAAAACCGCCTCAATTCCTCCTCCTCCTCAAAACCGCCTCAATTCCTCCTCCTCCTCAAAACCGCCTCAATTCCTCCTCCTCAGCTCCTAATGGGCCATATAAATATCCCCATATCAAACAAAACGAATCATATTATAGAAGCCTTTGAGAACACACCATGTCAAAGTTGCTGAGAAACAATCTGCCTTATGTTTACCTCTTACACAAAGGCTCGCCGGAGCAAAAGGGTTATATTTTAGCGAGTGCTAATCCTGAACAAGTGCTCACCCTCTGTGAGATCTGCTACAATTTTATAAGGGGTTGTGTGCCCATAACTAAAGTAGAAAAAGAAGCAATTAAAGAGCACTTAGATCTTCTCAAGGATTTGACTGATGCTTCTACCCCATTTAGAGATAAGAAGAGACGAATCGCTCAAGAAGGGCGTGGCTTAGTAAAAGACATACTTCCGCCGCGTTTTGCAGCCCTGCCCTTGTTTTTGGCATAAATACAGACACACTACAAATCTTCTCATATCACGCTGAGGAGTCTATCAGAAAGGAATAACATGAGTAAAAGAAGAATGTCAGAGACCGATGAGAGTTTGGAGGAGGAGGAATCTGAGACTGAAACTTCCAGCTGGGATAGTGAAAGCGTCTCTAATGAGAAATCATTCAAGTTCCAAATTTAGCTTACGTGGTATTGTTCTCCAATTCGGAGCTGTTCCGAGGATATCTCTGATATATTACATACTGTTTCATGCAATATATAGAGCCATTGTGTTTATACATATCGATATCGTTGTTATAAATTGTTTGTGGCTGTCTCTATCTTTCTGTATTGTCTGTTAAACATGTTACAGAAACTTTGCAGGCAACGAATTTAGCGATCTCTCCTAGGGTGCGTCATTTCACTGAAAGGAATATGTCTTTTGGGAGAAATTCACCATGTGGTCATAACCAGAAATCCATAGGAATCCTTGATTATGCTTCGTTCTACATGAGATTTCTGTTCTTATTGAGCTCACGTTAGGACACCTGCGTTATCTTTTGACAGATGTGCCGCCCCAGCCAAACTCCCAACCTGACAGTGTCTTCGACACGGCTCGGCCTGCGTGAATGAGACTTTAAATCCAGAACGTGAACCTTGCGGTTCGCCTCCGCTTCATCGAATAAGTAAAAAAACGATAAGAGTAGTGGTATTTCACCGGCGTATTGCTACTCCCACTTATTCTACACCTCTCATGTCTTTTCACAGAGTCAGACTAGAGTCAAGCTCAACAGGGTCTTCTTTCCCCGCTGATTCTGCCAAGCCCGTTCCCTTGGCTGTGGTTTCGCTAGATAGTAGATAGGGACAGTGGGAATCTCGTTAATCCATTCATGCGCGTCACTAATAAGATGACGAGGCATTTGGCTATTTACCGGTGCCGCCGTGCACGTGACGCAATGCAATCCTTACGGATGGTTAAAAAAGATGGTTAAAACGGTGCGGTCCTAAAAGCACACAAAGCAACAAGCAAAAAAATTAAAAGAAAAACACAAAGACGACCACACCACACAGCGGCAGCTTTTGGGCCAGAGTTTATGTCCTGCCCTGGGGACGGTTTTTGAGTCTAACGCCGGCAGGGTCATCGCTCGGGGCTACCGATGGTCATTAGACCCGGTCCGCCCGTGAGTCAGCCAATACCTACCCGAGCCCAAGCCCGGGTGGTACACTTCTTGCAGTGGGACCACGTACCGTGGCCGCCTTCCAGCACCCTCACTGCCAGCAATGAAACATCTCTGTCCGACAAACCTAGATGCTTCAGGAACGAGTAGGTCCTAGGTTCGACTACCCCTCGCCAAGAGGCCACAACAGCCGTCACCTTCGGGACAAGACCGCACTGACTAACCACCCAGTCGCGGACTTCAGCAACCCCGTATTTGGCAACCTTCCTATCGTACGCTGGAGCTAGCGGTACGTGGTCGGCTATGATGCTAACGTCAGTGACGAAAGCATCGTTTGCGTTCCAAAACGCCAAATCGGGCTTTAAATTCCCGGCAGTGCAGGGAATAATTAGCTCCTCCTGCACATGCCAGCCTCGCGACTTGAGTCTCTTCGCGACCAGGTTAGCAACGTCGTTGTGGCGCCTAATGCGTGGACCGTGAGTCCTAGGGCACGTCTGTAAGATGTGTCCCAGAGACTCGATGGAACGTGGCCCACAGCAATGACATGCTGCATTGGCACCAATCCGCCCTCTTGCTCCCCTAGCCGCGGTTTCTAGGGAGGCCCCGCGCACCTTCAGCGCCCCGATGAACTGGCAACCGGACTGGAGTCCACTAGTGTCCTTCACCCACGAATGGGCTTCGGGCACCAGCGGACACTCGGCTAAGCCTCGCCCGTCTGCCGAAGTCACAAGAGCCTCCCGCCAGAGCGCTCTCAAGGTGGCCTTGTAATCCACCCTCTGACCCAGGATCGTCGTCGCCGTACTTTGGATCCCCAGCTCCCTTCTAAACTCAGAGGTCTTAACAACCTCCAGCACATGACGGTCGAGAGAACAGCACATCTTCTCGAGTCGCTTCCTTTTCAGGAGGCGCAGACCATGGTACAGATTTACAATACCAAGGCCCCCATCGGCCGGATCGGAATAATAGAAGGAAACCGGGACGTCCTTCGGCAACTTAAGCCAACCCCGGACAGAGCTGCGGACAGCAGCATCAATCCCTTTCAGGTACCCTCCCGAACAGCGGGAAAGTACAAGCTCGTGATGTGATAGCAGGCCGGCAGCAGATGAACGTTCAAAAGGTACAGCCTTTGCTGCGGCTTAAGCGGAGCATGAGTCACGTTCTTCAAATACTCCTTGATCTTATCGAACCCGTTGCCCTTACCCCTGTGACTCCTACTTGCACTCCTAGGTACTTGTATGACTCCTTGGCCGAGATGGATCGTATACTCTGGCCGTCGACGTTGAGGAATGGGTTAGGGTTCACAACCCACCTCTTCGCCTTGCCATCGACCTCTATCCTCAGGGAAGCACTCTTCCCTTGAGGGCCGTGCTAAGGCTCATGCCACAAAGGGCCAAATTCCGCGCGACTGATCTAAGCTGATGACTCAATCCAGCTGTGGTCTCTGCCACAAGCACGACATCATCCGCATACGCCAGATGATTGATCTTCTGATCACCCAGTCGTACTCCGATGTCGGGATCAAGATCGCTGAGCACCCAATCGATAACGATCTTAAAAAGCGTCGAGCTCAGTGGATCACCTTGCTTGACGCCTTGGGCTACCCTTACGGAACTTCCCACCTCACCCCGCACTTCAAATACGGTCCTCGAGCGGCTGTACAACTCTCGGATGTATGTGAGGAGTGGTCCGGGCAAACCAATACGCTCCGCTGCTATCAGAAGAGACATATGAGAAACAGAATCAAATGCTTTCTTGACGTCCAAAAACACCAAGAAAAGCGGTTGGAGGTTTGAGGTAGCCTGACTCAAGATGGTACGAAGGAGCCAGACTGAATGAAAGATCCCATCCCCCTCTTTAAAACCGCGCTGACTCAGCCCAATGGGAATAACATTTTCCATCCGTCTCGCCATAATTTTATGAAAGAGACGGATGACCAAGGACGCGATGGTAATAGGACGGTGGCAAAGGATCTAAGGTGTCCGTTTCCTTTGGAATGAAAATCGTCCGTCCTTGCGTCAGTTGCGAGGGCTGAGTCGCGAGCAACAACCACGAATTGAAGTGTGATCGAAGCTCGCCAAGGGGAATAGACCTCAAAATCATGCTAGTGACCCCATCAGGGCCACTAGCACTCCTGGGGGATCCTGCCTTCAAAGATGCCACTATTTCTTCCGAAGTTACCGGTCTTAGGAGGTCCCACCTCACCGGGCCAGATGGAATAGGCGTCCTATTATCCGGTAGAGAGTCTCGCTGGAGGATGGGTCTCCATGCCCGATCGATTTCTTCTAAGGCAACCTTAGACCCGCCAGTACGAACCCAAGTGCCGTCCAAAACCGCCTCGGCACAAGCCGAACGGTTGCGCTTCCACAAGGACTGCACCCGGGCATACTGACAGCGTCTAAGGTCCCTAGTCCCCTTGGGGACAGGAGATGAACGTTCCCTATTCGACCGAGCATGTCTTACCCCATCTGGATGGTACTTCTACAACCAAGAATGCAACTCCAAGGACACCAATGACCGCACGGCATCATCAGGCCTGCCAAAAGGCAGCCTAGCCACATTCACGTCGGTCATAAGATGGTTGGTGCCAATGGAGCGCAGGAGCTCCTGCCACCAACGGTCCCCCCCTGAGACGAGGGACACTCCCTGGCCGGGGATGGAGACAACAGCACTGAACGCACAGAGCCGCTTTCTGTACCCTTTTGTGGGGCGGCCGCGTTGGGCTCGGCCTGGGTGGTATCATTTGAGGTCGTGAGCCTCGGCACGGGGCGGGCAATATTATCATTTGAAACCATGCATGTATTAATTTCAGGCTGGCCCGAAGGTCCAGCAGTAGATGTTTCAGGCTGGCCCGCGGGCCCAGCAGTTGCAATCTCAGAAGGCTGACCCGAAGGTTCAGCTATGGATGACGTTAGACTGTCATCTTCAGGTTCAACTTCTGGTGTCAAATAAGGTGTTTCAATATTGGGGGGCAAAACGTTAGCCTCCCCACTTCCAGTCCCCGTCCTCGGCATACACGCCTTTGCCCCAACCGGGTACAAGTGCCCTCCGACCCCAGAGTGTCCCTCGTCGCAGCGGGGATCTCGAAGGAGGCACGAACTCTCTGCAAGATGCTCGAGTACTTGGCATTCTTGGTTTTGAGGCTCTTTACCGCATCAAAAGTACGACTGGGCAGAACCTCATGCATGCCCCTGGTAACATTCGTACTGCGTTGCTTTTCCAAGGCGATCTGAGTCTTGGCAAGGAGAACCATCTCGCCTTTGCTCTAGGTGCTGGCAGGCGATCAAGATGGTATTGATCAGGATGCGCCTTCCTTCTGTGCTGACTCACCCCACGGAGGGATTTGAATTCCCTCCCGCAATCGGGGCAAACCGAGCCGCCTGCCACCGCAGACTCGGAATTATCTGATACCCCAGCAGAGGCCAGGGTAGCAGCTTCACTTAATTTTTCAGTAGCACAGATAATCCAACCTCTGCCGGGGAGCTAACCCAGCAGAGGCGAGTGGGGGGTTAACCCCACTAAAAGGGGGACGTTCCTTGAGCTATTGCCCGCTCGGCTCAAAAGATGGAAAAACTATGAGCGACCTGACTTGGTCAAGGAAAGGCCAGACCCCGAAACGCAGGGTCCTTCAGGAGCAGACAACATTACCGACTCTCGCGTGTGCCTACCACTGGCCTCGGACGCGCGGAACGTGTGATTACCTTAAGAGAGTCATAGTTACTCCCGCCGTTTACCCGCGCTTGGTTGAATTTCTTCACTTGGACATTCAGAGCACTGGGCAGAAATCACATCGCGTCAACACCAATTTCTGGCCATCGCGATGCTTTGTTTTAATTAAACAGTCGGATTCCCCTTGCCACTGCCAGTTCTAAGTTGGTTGTTCATTGCCTGCCGAATTGGCCTCGCGACCATAGCGCGATCGGAAGTGTTTTGAAGTACAAACACGTAGAAACGACTAAAAAGCCGAACCCCGGAGGAAACCCATTGTTTCTTGCAAGCGGGAAGCCAATAGCTGCTGCGCGTGTTGTGATTGGTGGATTTCGATCCGAATGGTAACGAAGCTCGAGCTTTTTCCTAACACTCGCATACTAAAGCCTATCTAATGTGATATAAAATCCTAAATCAGAAAATTTTTTGGTACTTTTTTATTTTTTCAGCTATAAGCGCTCCAATTTCAAAGTATGCTTTTGAACAGGATTGCCTGCTTTGTGCTGAAAATCATTTTTTCTAGAAAAACCCCTCTCAGACAATCTTTGCCAAAAAGGTTTGGACCGATACCTGATTTGGGTCCATTTCTAGCAACATTTGAAAGCTAAATAAAAATATGCCCCCCCCCCCCCGATTCAATGTTGTTAGCTATTTTGAAACGTTCTGAGATGGTCATCAAAATCTGCAAGGAATTTAGTCAATGACGGATTCAACATTGAAACGAGGGAGGGGGGGATTTGCCGTTGCCAATTTGAGCCACAGGTTTAGGGCCCAAAACCTGTTATCGGTCCAAGGTTTTTGGCTAACATTGTATCTTCTCTATCTAATCTATCTATCTAATTTGTCATCTCTTATTCTCTTATCACAGCACGACATGTCGACTTTACGTTAGCGTATTTATAGCGGAAAGACACCGTAAATATATCTTTGCGAATCTTTACGGAATCTTTACATTTGCGTAAATGTTGTCTATACGGAAGCAAAACGCGCGACGTAAAGAACCGTAATGAGACACATTTACGCAGACTGTAATGACTCGTAAATACAGTCTTTAACGGAGCTATACGCAGACTGTAATGACTCGTAAATAGTCTTAAACGGAGCTATACGGTCAATGTAAGACCTCGTAAAATTCAATTTTACGCCACAGATTTTGCGTATTCGGATTCGTAAATGCTGCCTTTACGACAGCTTTGACCAGCGTTAAAGAAATGTCTTGGTCTTTACGCTACATATTTTGCGCATACGGATTTGTAAAGGTGGCTTTTTGACGTGCCCGAGTGGCGTTAAATAATTATGCATTGGTGTTTCAAAACGAAAGAATACAATCTGATCAAATATTCGGTTTCCCGATGGGTTTCTTGGGGTAGGCATTACAGGGCGCGTGAGAAAAACATGACAGCAAAATGTAGGAATTGAATGTTTTAATTTCATCATAACTCCCTCTCCGTTTTCAGACAAAAATATCATTGCGACGTTAATTGAAAAAAAGAGTAACATTATATACATTTCTTTTTTCTGATATTTGCAAATATTTAAAATACATTTCTCTTTAAATAAATATTGTTTATAAAAGTACTTCAAACCTTCATCAAGTTGTATTCAAACAATAACGTATATACATATTTTTTTAGCCTTTTCTGATAATGATTGTGTAATATTTAAAACAGTTCATGAATTATTTTTTGTCAATCAAGATTGAAGAATACTTAAATTCAAAAATCAGTAAAAATATAGACTGTACCATCGATATTTTCTTCGATACCCTTCATGTGTTCAATTATAGAAATATGAAATTAAATATACGCTGTTCAATACCTTTTCATAATCACCATGTTCAATATTGAAACTACGAACTATCGGTAAATAATTCAGAAAACTTAAACTTGAAAAATGTTTAAACCTTCAATATTATCAGTATTGATTGTCTTTTGACGTGGGTGTGCTGGTAGCCAAGGGTATCACTGCCCATGGTACTATATCATCTGGACGTGGTCGGGTGGATGGCGCACTACAAGCAAATCTTTTCTTGGACAATCGCCTTCCGTGCTGCCCTTGACGTTTTTTGTAAGCATGGTCCTTCTTTTCCTTTAGGTCAGTAAGCCTCTTGGATTCCCATGGAAGCTTCATTACTAGCAATATGGGTGTTTCCCCATCTGAATCCATGTCACTTTCCTCGCTACTGATGTACTCCATTGAGAAGATCCTCATAACTTGCTTCTTCCTTTCCTCTGTAATGTCTTTCATGAGGTTTTCAGCTACCCAACACCGATGAGCAAGCTTCTATAAAAAAAAAAGATTCAAGATTAGTGCATTACTATGTTACTGCTTATCTTAGAAATGTTCAAAGCATAATTAATGTACGCAAGACAGCAGCAACATTAGCTGATTGCATTTTTAAACCGCCCCACGGGAAGGGGGTTAGGACCTACGAAAATTTTCCAGGGGGGTTGCACTGGACTCTGGAAATTCCACCGGAGGGGGTGTGTCTGGAGACTGGAAATTCCATAGGGGATGGGGAGGAAAGTAAAAAAAAATGTGACTTGCGAGGGATATTTCATCCAAAAATAATTTTCCCAGCGGTATTTTGTCAGAAAAAATGGAATTCCAGGGGAGGGGGTCCTTTACCTGCAGGATTGGAAATTCCAGGGGAGGGGGTTCTATTTAATAAGTGGAAATCTGAGGAGAGGGGGTCCCATATCCTCTGGGAGAATCTCTCCTAAAACGAACAACTCTACCATTTAAATTGAAAGCTTTCTTTGTAATTGGGTAATAATCACATCATTGTTATTGTAATTCAAGGCCGTAGCTAGAACTTCTTTACTGGGGGGGGGGGGGGGGGGGGGGGGTCGCGTTCCCAGCACGGCGGACACGGGGTGTTGCGTACTGGAGATCGTTAAGTGTCAACCACAGTAAAGAACAATCGGGCAGGCTTGATTTAATGGCGTTTATTACGATCAACTTGACCAGCTATAGTACACATGCGGTGAAAACTACAAAGCAATTTACAGTTTGCGAGGTTAAAATTAAGGTTTACAAATCGAATAAAAGTAAACAGATAAAAAGGAGATATTTACAAACATGACTTACGTCTGATCTGTCTCCAAGGGTGTAAGAAATTAACTCCAACTAAACGCTCCACTTATGGACTCCAATAACTCTCCAAAACTCCTGTTGAACTCTTTTGTAAGTTTACTCCAGTAACTCCGATAACTATGATATCTCAGTAAAAACTCAATAAAACTCCGACGTGTTCCCGAAACTCCGACTAATTTATATGTCGAGGGAACGTGTCCCAAAAAGGGATGGTAGCATTCCTAAGAGGTTACGAACAGGAAAATGCGTAAAACCACAATTTATCTTAACATAAAAAAGGAAATTAAGCTTGACAACGTAAAGGAAGCTATTACATTGATAAACAAGCGGTAACATCTAACTTATCTAAATAATCAAAACTAATCAATAATATGTCTTTTTTGGTATTTTTCAACGTTCATCACAGGGGGCAAGCCTTGGCCATCCTTTGTTAAAGCTGGGAGGGCAAGCAGATTTTCCCCCACATGTTGACACTAAACATTTTACTTCGCTAGGGGGGCAAGTGCCTCCGCGCTAGCTATGGTACTGTAATTTGTTATCTTTGCATACATATCCAATTATTGTAATTTTTCATAACTGAGGATGGCACAGGAGATGCCAAAACATGTATTTTTGTTTTATGTAAAAGTCTCATTGTCTTTATAAAAATCATATCAGAATCAGAAATGCCCTGAAGGGTCATGTCAAATTTTCTCCAACGAAAATACACTGGATACTCTGGAATACCATTGTTTTCAAGTTTCATGATTTCTATGTAGGTTGTAATTTAATTTCATGACATAAAGATCAGCGAAATACCAAGTTGTTGTTTAATTTCACTACATGACATCAGTGAAATACCAATGTATCTCTCACAAGAAAAAAAAATGTGAAGATAAATTATGATTTTTATTTTCCATCTTCGCAGTGAAGATAACATATTCTAGTTATCAGATTTTCATAACATAAAATATGATCTGGTATTTCACTGATGTGTATATAATAAACAGAACATAATACATAGCCACTTGGAGATGCAAATAAAAATTGGATCTCCACATGGCCATGTAAAACCCACTAAATATGTAATAGATAGTTACTGAGGCCGACAGCAATATGAGATATATTGCAGTCAGCTGAGGGCGCAGCCCGAAGCTGACTGCAATATATCTCATATTGCTGTTGGCCGAAGTAACTATCTAATATATTTACTACTCACATTCCCATCCCATTGTTCTCTTTCTTGCACAATAATGCCTGTTTAGAACAATAGCTCAATCCACCTCCTCGTTTATCTATATATTAATACCGTAAGGAAAATCGTGTCGACACTCGCTCCGCTCAGCCCTGAAGCTGTGCCGCCAAAAGAAGTTCGCAAACCCGAAGGAAAGGTGGAAATCTGGACCATGGGCGTGTTTTTGTTGGAAAAGATTCACCTCGGGCTAAGTTCTAATTCAAGCGATTTCTTAAGCGAGGGACAAAGCCGCCATCGCCGCCATGTTGAAAATCTCCCACAGAAACTAAAAAAGAACTCGGTTCGCGCAGCCGAAAGCACCAAGGACGTTGAAACCTAAATGGTTCTCTTACAGATGACATACAGGAATGTGCAGGGATAATTCTAACTTGAAAGATTTGAGCTGAGAAAAATTTTCATTCAAGTTTCAACAAACGTACACACTACCTTGCTTCCCTCCGAGCACGCGCTAAGTCATGCTAAGTCGAAATGACACATTTACAAAACAAAGTCCGTGAAAGTCATGAATAATATTCTCTAAGTATAAATCCTGACGGCTCTATCGCAAAACGAAGGACACAATCCCGAAGAGAAAGAGGAAATCCCTCCAGTGGGCATGTTTTTGTTGGAAAAGATTCACTTTGGGCTAAGTTCTAATTCAAGCAATTTTTTAAGCGAGGGATAAAGCCGACAAAATATAAATAATATAAACTAAAAAAAATTATTAGTCCTTAGAGACCATTTTTACTTGACCTGTTTCTTCTCTCCCCTCGCTGAGATTATGATAAACATACAAACAATTCCGAAGTCAAATTGCGCTTTCGATTTTCATGGGTTCTTTGACCGATTTGAGAGACTGACACACGCGTGATTTTGTCAAACCAAGCAGGGAGACCAGTGCAAAAAGAAATCCTTTTGGGCTCACTTCATTTATTTCGGCATGGTGGGACGGGGTACTCATGCTGATGGGAGGTTAATTAGTAATGTAAATCCAGCAGTTTATGGAAGGGGGAAATCATGAGCCCCTCCCCACATCCATATGGCCATTGTGATTTTTTTCCCCGTTTTTTTTAAACAGAGAACACTTTTAGTAAATTTCCCCTTACACTCCGTGAATTTTTCACGGGCATCAGCTAGTATTCAATATAAAAGGACAAACGATTTAATGAATATGGTCTTTACAAACTGAATTGCCACTATTAAACAATAGGCTTATGTAACTTTGATTGCAAAAGCCAATAACAAAAAGGCGATTTGTTCTTAAGGTGTACATGGTTTCATGAAGTATTGATCAGGTTCTGATTTAGTGGCGCGTCCCTTTCTTCTATTTCTTGCAGTGTTTTCTTTGTGGACAATAGGCCTATGTTATTGCAAAACCCATTAGCCAATCCTAAAACTATTGATATATTTTATAAATGGCCTTATTATTGTGGTTTTCATTGACCCGTAAAGCACATTGTGTTAGCCAGATTGTTAACACAAACGCGAACAAAAGAAAAAAAAAGGTTAATGAACTCTGATGTCTTCGATTTGATTCGCTTGGGATGTTATCAATACTTAGATATTTACAATTCAAAAGCCTTCCCATTGTCCTCTCTCTTGACTTTCCACCGAAGTCAAAGAGAGAGGACCGAACAGTCTATTTCAGCCGCATGCAGGGAATGATGGCTTCAGTTTTTTCGGAAGACGAGGAAGAGCGAGAAATTTTCATAACTCAGAGCAGTGCTGCAGAGAAAGAAGGTAAATATGAAACGCATTTTTGTGTTAAAATTCTACTCTTTTTAATTTTCGGACCAGTTTCTGTTCCTGAAATATCCGGAAAAAAATCGCCTTTGCACCGTCAAAAGAAAATTCTGCAAAGCCTTTCAATACAACCTCTTTCTTTTGTTTTAGATAATGACCGATTTAGGAAGCCGGTGACAGCGTCAGACCTGGAAGAGAATGGGAAATGTTGGGTCTCCGAACGAAGAATGAATGAACGAACGAAGACGTACGAAGAATGGCTGGAGCGACGGAACGAAGCCGTATTAGCTGATCCGTATCTCGGGGAAGCTGTGGTTAATGAAACATTGGAAGCCATGTCAGACGAGGGGTTTGACGATATCCTGGCATAGTTCGTGTCGATACCAGTATTGTAATTGAGTACAAATGAGTAATTAATTTGGTCTAGAAGTAGTCAAGTACCCTGCTAGCAGAGGTTTTTTTCTGTAAGTCTTTTATTAGCTAGCATTAAGTTGCTCGCGTGTCTGGTATGTCGCATGGTTGTTTTGATTTGCAAAGTTGTTCGCGAACAACTTAATGCTAGCTAATAAAAGACTGACGGAGAAAAACCTCTGCTAGCAGGGTATAGACAAGTTTCAAAGTATGATTAAATTGAGATTTTGTGCCCATCTCTAATTGTCTTTACTTCAAATGTCATATTTGAAAGCAAAGACACTTAAAAAAACAGTAGCCGCCTTTTTTGGCAGAAGGGAAATTAAAAGTGGGAAATTTGTAAGCACTAAACTGACCACACAGCAATATTTGTAATATTGCAGCCTGCAGACCGCAATATTAAAAATATTGCAGCCTGCAGGCTGCAATATTAAAAATATTGCTGTGTGGTCAGTTTAGTGCGTACTAGTTTACCCCTGTTAATTTCCCTTCTGCCAAAAAAGACCGCTCCCGTTTTTCTAAGTGTCTTTGCCTCATGAGGGCGTCACCAGTGATATGCGATATAGTGCAGAGAGAGAACAATGGGATGGGGGTGTGAATAGTAGATATCTTTACAGAACTAGTGTTAAGGATGGATAAGGACACCCTTGCATTTCTCTCAAATATGGCACTCCCATTTATACATTATGAAAGGTCCTCCTGTACAGACGTCCCTTGGATATGACTTTTATTGAAAAAACAGTAACATTATATACATTTCTTTTTTTCTGATATTTGCAAATATTTAAAATACATCTTCTCTTTAAATAAAATATTGTTTATAAAAGTACTTCAAACCTTGATCAAGTTATATAGTGGTTTCAATAAAGTTTGTCACCCCAAACACTAAAGCCTTCAAGCTGTCGGCGCCAAGCCTTGTGGGTCATTCGTGCTTTGAATAACAAATATTCTCCATGAGTCAAAAATGTCGCGCAAGATGAGCGAAGTCGACCTTAGACTTTAACTTGTTTCCGAATTCGAGCGAGAGAATTACACTGGCATCTAAAAATGTGCATTCTTAAGAGCGAATGTCTCATAAAAATTTCAGCAAAACCTCAGCAAAATTTGACATTTCACGGTCACAACCCAAAATCTAGTTTCCCTCAAAATTGTTTGGATGATACAATTAGCATTCTGTGTTTATTTTGCTCAAAGACAAAGAGTTCGCTTCTCAAAGAAATGAAATAAAGACACAATTATAATATGTCTTCATTCCAATCCAATGCCCAATTGAATTATTATTTTGGGCGCCTAGAAAGCTTTTTTAACAGCCTAGCTGAAGATGTATTACTATTTATTAATTAGCGCGTGTTTTGAATTTCTACGCGAGCGTTCCGATAATTTACTTTCATTATATCTTCGTAGGTGTAGGATGACTAGTAAAAACGGACGGACGGAAAACAGAATAGAATTTGCGAAATATTTCTTTAGATATTTGTTCTACAGAATATTCCAGCGGAGTTTCAGTAGGTCTCATGCAATCATCTCACAAAATACCCCGTCAGTATTTGATTTCCTTCTTGACAAAGGAAAAGCGTGGCCGAAAAGTAGACAGCTTAATGCTGTACGCAGTACTGTCGTTCATGTTTAAGAATAAAGTTCTTGCGCCCTCCAATTTGAGATTTGAAGTGCACTATAAATTTAAATCGCGCTGTTCCCAACACGCGCGTAAATCGAATTGAATTTTGATTAGCACGTGGGACAACAAATGACTCGCAAGGCTTGGCGCCGACAGCTTGAAGGCTTTAGTCTTTTGGGTGACAAACTTTATTGAAACCACTATATTCAAACGGTAACGTATATACATAATCTTTTGGCCTTTTCTGATAATAATGGTGTAATATTTAAAACAATTCATGAATTATTTTTTGTCAAACAAGATTGAAGAATACTTAAATTCAAAAATCAGTAAAAATATAGATTGTACCATCGATATTTTCTTCGATACCCTTCATGTGTTCAATTATAGAAATATGAAATCAAATATACGTCCTCCTGTACAGACGTCCCTTGGATATCAGCCTTCAACCCTAAAAATTTGGATGAAATGTCCTTTGCATCTCGGATCCTAATTATTTCATTTAGTAAACTCTAACCTACCTCACTCCTTCTTCCACGTTGCCTGCAATAGGTTGTATGGTCTACATTCCTTTGCTCTCTTTTCTTGCTGTCCCTCAGACTTCGCCAGTATGTCAATGCAGCCCCTGAAAATATTCAATGAAAAAGATGCGATTATGCAGGGCTCTCCAATGCTCTTGTAATAAGTCTCCTGGTATTTATGTATTATCATTTGGATGCTCATTCAGCCCCTGCTGTGGGATTCAGGTCAGCTGGGCATGATACCACCTGATACCACATACTATACAGAAAGATAGTCTGCATTTCAAACATAAATGGATCTCAAAAGTTAATGCTTACTGCAACATAATGAAAAACACTTAAAGTATATGTTTTGGTGACTTCCTACCACCAACTTCAAGACAAAGTCAAGCCAAGCCTACTGTAAATGCCAATTTCATTCACTATGAGCCAAAGTGTTTATTTAGATGCTAAATCATCTACCTTTACTTAGTTATATCATCAGAACATTGAACTTTTTTTGGAAATGGTGAAACAATGTTGCTGAAATGTAGACTTTTAGCATTTTCTTTCATTATTTCATGAATGTATGTTACTCTTTATCATGGGTTTCATACACTGTATTGGACTGCACCCCAACAGGCATATTACTTTCGCCAAATAACATAACTAGCACAAACCTGAGAAGCGTTACACCCCAGGAGCATCTGGCTTCCCCTCCTTCATCAGCTATCACAGCATCAGCAACCTGGTCTCTTACTTTCTTGTATTTTGATGACTCAGGCCTGGTGGTTAAAAAAATATTTAATGTTTTGAAGCTCTAGTGTATGAGGGACAGGAAAGGAAACCCAAATTTATTGGGACTTCGAAACAGTGCTAAGTTTTGAGCATTGCGACTAATGTCGGTGTTGAACTTTCCTTGTTTTGTAACAACAGAACCACACTAGCGTTTCTGTGGCGACCCTGAGTAAACAGGCGAGCGACCAGTCCACTATCTGAAGCTTCCGTCATCAAGTCGTCCAAAATAATAATGTTGTTAAATTCGGGATTTATTTCATTGAGATCGTTGGAAAAGTTGGGAAGCCCTCGCTCGAAACGGGTGGAGTCACCCAGAGATATCTTCATCTGATTATATATTTCTTGCCATTGATTATAATACCAATATATCTGCATTGTTTTCTTGTCTTCGTAAAAGATTATGTCTTTTTCTAAGATCTGGCGCACAATTTTTTTTTCCACTTTGACTTGGGACAACGAAATTTAAAAGCGGGATAAGGTTCCGTCTTCAAGAATGGTGCTTCGCTCGGACCAATTCGGCCTTGGTTTGCTGTTTCTCTTTTTCTGATACGAGAGAATTGCTTGACCGTTGAAGATGTAGCCTGTGCTATAGCACGTGGCTTGACTGAAGGGGTGGATGGAAATTTAGTTGAGACAAGACAAGACTGTGGAGGTGAAAATACCGCCATTTTGAGCCATCGTTTTCTCTCGCCCCCATAAATCTGATGAACCTGTCGCAAGTGATCACCTAGATACGAAACATTCGCCTTATTGCACACCGGGCAAATTCTCTTGTATTTGTAAGGCATCTTGCCCCAATAAGGTCCTGACCAAAATGAGGCATGATGTCATCTTTTTACAACATTTTATAGTTTGCTGAATCTAATGTCGATAACAGAGCGTTCGAGGGCCGATGCCAGGCCGATGTGAGGACGATGTGGGGCCGATCCCAGGCCGGTGTGGGGCCGATTCCAGGGCGAGGTGAGGCCGATATCGGGACGATATGGGGCCGATGTCGGGACGATGTGGGGCCGATTCCAGGACGATGTGGGGCCGATATCGGGACGATTTTAAGACGGTTCAGGTGGAACCGTAAACATGGAATACCTTGGTAACCACCCTTTCTAGAAAATATATAAAAGGGAGATGTACAGCTAGGCGAAGCACACTTTATCTTTGACACTCAGGGGTGTACGTTAGAGATATGGATATGAAGAAGACATATTCTGATGATGAGGACGTTAGTAGTCAAGACGGTGAAAAGCCAGTAGAATCTGATGATGATTCGGTAGATGAAAGCTCAGAGTCTGATGATTCTGAAAGTGAAAGTTCTGATGAAGAATGTGTCTGGAGTAAACTCCAGGACGAAGCAATGCGCCGCCATCACCAACACTGGGAGGGACTTGTAAAACAGTACCAGCAAGTTGGTAATACCGAAGAGGTCGCCGAAACGAAAGTAACAAACGAACTTCTACCCAAATTTAGGAAGGAATTAAGACAAGTGCTGTATGAAAATCTTAAATGGATTCACCGTTTGAAAAAGCACCCGTACTTTAAGAAAATAAAAAACACTATGGAGTGACTATGTATCATCTTTTCATGAAAAATGTTTAGGCAAATCAGTAATGGGCATTGGTAAGCAAGTAACATTGATATGGTTTGTACATTAACTGGACAGCAAGAAACGTGGCTAGGGCAAGTAACTTTTCTGTGGTACATGTCCTTGACTAGTGGCCCAAAAAGTTAAGGTACATGGCCTGCTCTCAAAAACCAGAATACATACCATTAATGATGACTCTGACGGATCATCTAGGTGTCATTATTGTATGATAGCAGAATGGCAGATCAGAGTCATGTTGATACCACTGAAATGCACTCCGACGGATCATCTGGGCATTGTGTGGCTTTGTCCATCCAAAACGTACAAAATGCAAATGCCACTATACTATAAGCAAATAATAAAATCAATGCAAAATGTGATATAAAAACAGACTGGTAATCTTTAAACAGGGGTGCCAGTCACATATTCCGACTTTAATTATGTTATATTTGGCTATAGTAAGATCTAATAATAATATGTTATTGCATGGTCCATGATCACTTCCATGGATCGGCGACAGGAAGCTTGATCGACGAGTTGACGAACAGGCCACGATGCCTCTTCGAACTAGAAGTTACATATTTCAACAGTTCAATAGTATTTGTAGACGCACGACGAAGAATAGCAGAAAGTACACCGCAAAGTCGAAGACAAGTGATACATTTTTTTAAAGCTTATATCCTGAGCTAATTTATGGTATATAATTATATTAAATTTACAAAACACAATATTTTTATGAGGTTTCCATTCCGGTGCATCAGTTCAACTTTCTAGAGTTCCAACCTCGCGAATATCTGCTATTTTCGTTCATTGACTCGATATCAGCATTTACATTACATTTTTACAGGGACATTCAATAGAAAGAGATTTGATATATATTAAAGACAACTTAAAATAAATAAGTAATTGAAAGAAATGCCTAGGGCCTAAATGAACCGTCAGGTTTTCGGGTCAGACACTAGTCAATTGAAGATTCATTTGATCAGCTGGTTTCATTAACAAACAAACACAGAAGCAGTGGCGCAAGTGTGCAGAGCATAACACGGAAATAGCTAGCGGACAATAAGAGTATGTCGAGTGCCATCGCGACAGCATAAAAAGCGTTTTTCTTGGCGTACAAGTCAGGTCTAGACACTAGGGCCCTAGCAATCCTCAGCTGCGCTGTTGTTATGAAAAGCGCAGCGGATGCCTCGAGGCAATTGTGTAACTGCTCGTCTAGATCGTCATCGTTGACGAGGAGCGCCTGAAGTATGCTATTTACATCGTTTTTGGCGGGTGTCTTCTTTTCTTCGTTGTCGTTATCACCACTTTTGGGAATTCGTATTTAACACTTGCAAGCTTTCTGTGACGCCTTGGAGAATTTTTCGAATTCTTATTGTTCCGTTGCCTTTTGAGAGCGTGCTCTCTGCATCAACGAGAGTTTGGTGGTTGTCTAAGATGCTCTGGCACATTTTCGACATGGCGCCCTTTGGACGTTGCAGCCACTCACAATTTCTCTTCTTCATTGAATTGATCATATCTTCTGGAGCTTCAGGCTTGTGCTCCTTGCCGAACGATGCCACTAATGCGTTAGTCATGCGGTTTCTCCACATAACACCGCCAGTTCCTGTTTTTCTCTTGAACTTTTTGCTGTACGCCATTTCTGAAATAAAAGCAAAAAAAGCTCTTAGTTTTCTGGAGTGAAAGTTAATTATTGATTATGAATGTGTTATTTTGGTCAAATAGTGTTTCGAAAAATATTGCACAACAAACACAGCGAGGCACCTTGGTCCCAGCAATGTATGCTATTATCGGCTCGATGGCCGGGGTATCCCACGCCGCTGGGCTCATTGTTTGCCCAGTTACGGTTTTGTTGTTTATTTGTTCTTCGCAACTGCAGTCTAGCCACTGCCCTCAAGAATTGTCATTCCAATAAAGCGTAATAGTAAGTGTGTTGCGACGGTGGCACCTAATGATACCGTTTTCTTTAATCTCGTCACTATTAAGGACTAGGACTAGGACGGTATCTGATCGTCCTTGATCCTCTAACATTCGTTCTTGGTTTATGGAAACATTCTTGGCAAATGCTTTAGGAGTAGCTCAGATTTGGGTCAATCAAATAATAATTTCACCTCTGGCAACGAAATACAAATGCCCCAAACTGTCCCTCTTAAAGGCTGCCTAATAATAGGCTCAAAAGATGAGTGCCATATGTACTTTTTGATGCGTCTTTTGTAGACCTCCAGCAAACTGATAAGCGTTGTAGCGCCCGCAAATGTAATAAAGTTTTACCCCAAAATGTAATAATAACTAGAAAGGTTTTAATAAGGTCAAAAACCGAATTATTTACAGGATAAAATCACATGTGGTTATATAAGTTTCTATGGTAAAAGTGTATACGTAACAATATACTCATTTTTCAAATCAACTGTCATCTTGGATCAGATTTTATTTTCTAATTTTCTTGTTATGTGAAATATTCATATGCAAATCTATGCGGATGACCAATATTTGACAGACCAAGAAAATAATACCTTACAAAAAATTAAAACGAGTTACATATATGGTGAAATATCATGTACATAATTAATGCTGACGAGGGTAAGGCTCAAAGTGAATCTTTAACGAAACCGGTATTTTTTCATGAAAGAGTTTTGTGCAGAAGGGCCGTTTAAAAGTCATCGCACTTCATTGCGGTCTACCCTTTGAGCTATTTTCTCATTTTTTTCATTTTAAATTAATGTTGATGAGAAAATAACTCAAACCCATGTCAAAACGGATTTATATATCAAAATGTCTAGCAACGGAGCAAACTATTCAAAACGCAACGTTGAAAATACGGAACGTTCAAATGCAGACACTTCTACGACACGCAGACGAAGTGCCCCTTTAAAAATTATAATCTATCACAAAACACATTTCTGTGTGTTGCCTACTTAACTCAGAGCATTTAAGGCATAGTATATAACAGATTAATGTAAAGGTTAAAGCACTTACTGGAAAAGTAATGAACGTTTCGATCGTATCTCACGGCCTTCATCAGGCGAGTGCCGCACTGTCACGTAACACCGCTGTGTCACGTGACAGGCGGCTCTTGAGCGAAACGTTGAAACGTTCATTATTTTTCCAGTAAGTGTTTTAACCTTTACATTAATTTTACCAACTGGATGACTCAAAATTTATAATTTCTTAGTATATTACAGAAGTAATCTATATGATTAAAAAAGAAACGATAAACTAAGGGAGAATGGCCCGCATCGATTAGAGTCGCGAATAGGGTTCAAGGTTTCCATTTGACGTCTTTAATAACAAACCAATCATACGGTTTGGGGGAGAGATACAGCCAAGCCACATGCCATTTTATTGAGCTTATAATCTCCTTAAGGCGAAGCATAGCGCCACTTGATTTTCCTTTCAAGCATATCAGTTTCTTTACGCTAATAACTTGCGGCCTACTAGCGGGAAGCTCAGGGACGTAAATTATTGGCATCAGTACCATGTCTGCTTCATCACGGCGATTTGGCGTTATATGACCTTATGTGAAATGCGATATCTTTTACATGCCGAAATCTCTCAAATTTGGCTAAAAAAGTTTCGATCGCAAATAGCATGCGCTGGTTTTACAGTAACTCATTAAAAATAGCAGGGTTCGATAGAGAATTTATTGATATTTGTGTAGGTACCAAACGTGGTGTATTTCGATAACATTTTGTGGTAGTTTTGGGGAATCTCGTCAAAAGGATCCACTAGTGGGGTATCGTGCGGTAAGAAAGGTATCTGGACTAAATATAATAAGAAAAGGGCGTTTGAAGCCAGTTTGAAAAGACATGAGTGTTGACGGCTGCCTTTCTGATGCCTGCAAAACATTTAGGTAAGAAGCTGTATAAATTGAACATATTAGAGGAAGAAATCCTATTTTGTAGAAAGCTTGCGTGTTTTCCTTCACCGACTATAATGCAGACTGGTGCAACGGAGCATGACGACCGGTGTACACACAACATATACCATATCTTTCCCTCGTTTTATTCCTTTGGAGAGGCTAACAAGGATTTATTTCCTTTATATCATTAAATCTGGCAGAAAACTGTGATATCTTTCTGTTTTGGGGGTATTATGAATATTTAATCCTAACTGCAATTTGCAAGGGCTTCTGGGCTACTAGGCTGGGGCCTAAATCGCCGTGCATGCTTAAAGAATGTCCTCTGTCCGAATGACGATCCTAAGCACATCGAAGTTTAGGTATGGCTCGTCATCCGCATCGTCTTCATCGTCATCCGCGTCGTCGGATGGGGCTTCACCAATCGCATCACCTTGTCGGAAGACTTCACCAGCCACATAATCATGTTAAGGGAATTCCACAACCGCCTCTCTCTCTCTCACTATCGGTAGCACTTTTACCATTACCGTTCATAGCAGCATATGGTAACTGATACACTCCGTGTTGCACTTCTGGAACCAGACTTTCGTAATGTTCGCCATGGCTTTCTGCTATGTGTCCTAAAAAGATATATCATAATGCATCATCCATACTGTTGAAAGAGTGCGCACCGCCGGGACCAAAAGATGAAACAATGTGAACATTGACACCAAAAAGTTGTGCAGCTGCATATAGCGTTATCTGATCTCCGAAAATGCCATCACCGGCCATGTAAGTAAGATAATCCTGAAAAGAATTAATGTTGATGACCAATTGCAAACGGCACCGAAAATAAGCTTTTTCGTGAAATTCAACAATATCGTATTTTCATAATTGACATACCAATAAAGGTACTGCCAAAGCATGAGGACGTACAATAAACTCAAAGATCTTACAAAACTACTAAGGAAAAAAGGCAAAAAAGTCACGAAAATTGAAAACCGTGCGTAACATTTTCCGTATCTAAATTCAATTACAAAGATTATAGAATAATCTAAGTTCCGTTTTGATAAACAAAAACATGAAATCATGTGCACATGAGCTATAGATTGTTATAAAATAATTTATGTTCCTTATTATCTACTACCACCTAAAAATATATATAATGTAGCGTCTGAACAATGTCAGGATTGTACTTCCGGTAGATGTACACAAAAAAATATATTGCTTAAAAAGTATGTATTTTCTGGTTAAAACGAAAGCCTCTGTCAACAAGGTGCACATTAAGGTGCGTTTTCTGTCTGCTTTGACTGAGTTTCTTCGGCACTGAAAATGATATAATTCGCCGTTACCGTGGTCAGCTTTCTGCAACGTAGATGGTTTTGTGGCAAAATAGACCTCAAATGGCGTTTTGTATCCAATGACTTGTTTTGGGTCTTCATTTAAAATGCGATGGTATTCGGTAATGTTTTCGCCCAATTAACGCCTGTTTGTCCTTTCTCGCGAAAATCATACTCCATCTTCGACTTCGAATAAATTTTTTTCCCTGCTTGGAGCAATACTTGGATTATCTACCTTTAAACTCGCCACCTCTATCAAACCGGATGATTTTGGGTTTACCGTGCTCACTTTACATCTTCTGCATCTCATGTGAGATCCACTTGCTTTTTTCCCTAGCCCTACGCCACAGAAATCTACTGCACACATCAATGATTGATAAAACATATCGAAACTCCTGGCAGCAGCCAATCAGAACGCAGGATTGGCATTCAATGATTGTTTCGCGCGAAGTTCAGCTATGCGTTGTGACTCGTTGTCACTCGTTGTGAGCGACTCGGACTTTAAACCAAGCAAGAACAACATTGAATGCTGAGTGCTTTCTGAAAGAGAAGAATCTATAATGGTTAAGAAAGTGATATATCTTCAGTCAGACGCTCTTTTTATCGAGGGTGTGAAAACAGCGGTTTGGAGAATGTAATGATTGTTAGTTTGTGATCAAAGTCGCTCTTCGTATATTTCATCCCTAGTCGTCTAAATACCCAAAACCAAAAGCTAATAGACTAGGAAAGCTACTGATAGGAGCCAATTTTTAAATGTATTAGAATTTAGCGAAAAAAGCTTGGTTGAATTTTGCGGTCGTCGTTTTGGGCCTTGAGCCTCTTCGAGCTCTCATTGCAAACAAACCCTTCGTTTTCACTCTGGCTCTGCCGCGAAGTCTACGCAAAATCATTAAGGCATTCTTCTTCAGACAGATCTCAATATCTGCAATATCGGACAAATAAATCCCCTAAACTTCGTCGCCATCGTCCGCCATGTTTAGTTGTTCTACTCTCATACCAGTCTTTGCCGTGAGTTTCTTGTTCGTTGACCTGGTGAAAAAGCTTTCCCTTATCCATTATATCGCCCATATCAATTAAATTCGGTCGCTACAACATTGCTCCCTTCAGGCATCGGAGGCCATGCAAGTAAATAACCTCTTCACTCTTTACATTCTGAACGGAGAATCCACCATTCCCTCTCCAGAACCTGACCACCGTACCCCATCTGGGCTCGGGTACGTTTCCTACACGATGGTAATTGGTTACCCTTCACAAGTGCCAAAACTGCGTCATAAACACCGTAAGAGATAGACGACGGCTTTCGGTTTCCACCGCCGTGTTTTTTTCGAGCCATTCTTCCTATGCTTATCAGCAAGTAGCAGTATAATCTGCTACTATAAAGATCAAAAGGCAAACGATGCCAGTCACTAAGAGTAAACGTCTTCTCGTTGCTCTTAACCTTGGACCCAGTGTTTGGACGCTTGTCTGACCTAGATTGGCAACTACGTTTTGACAATGCCGTATGTCTCACACTCTTTTTGTGGTGAGTTTTCCATTTCAAAATTTCCCTGGCTTCTTCAACTCAACTGCTTCGAACAGTCACCACGGGCGCCGGATCCAGCATTTTACGAGAAGAGATCCAAACATATTTTTGTAAACAAAAGTGTTGCGAAATGTTTTGAGATAGGGATCCAAA
The DNA here is from genome assembly GCA_033964015.1 of Scolanthus callimorphus. NCBI lineage: Eukaryota > Metazoa > Cnidaria > Anthozoa > Actiniaria > Edwardsiidae > Scolanthus > Scolanthus callimorphus. Next base: position 8,291,383 of record CM066911.1, read on the forward strand.
TGTTGTACTTTATTTAAAGAAAATTTCTCATCAGTCGCGACAGTAAACCATTTGATTGCCCGAGACGAGAAAAAAACAATAGCCTCATTGACTCACATTTGTTCTCCATAACACCAAAATCCTAAATTCTGAAATCCTCGAGACATTGCTCAACTACAGAGGGATTTGTCGATAGCATATGCGGGTTTATTACATTTGCAAGTAAAAATCAAAGATCACTGTTATTAAAGCACAATCTAACTGCACGCCCTAGACTCGAGACAACTTTGCCCATGTTGGTGGTCCAAGAGTGTTTTATTAAATCTAAATCATTTGCACCCCTCCCCCTGATCTCGAGTGCACCCACCTTGACAATGTCTCTGTAACCCTTGTATTGTAGACAACTTTGCCCAAGTTTGGTGGCCCGAGTGTTGCCCTTCTGAGATATCGAATTCTATTTCATTCGCACCCCTCTGGTATTGTAACTACACCACTCTTGACGGTGTCACTGTACCCCCTTGACTTGTAGACAACTTTACCCAAGTTTGGTGACCTGAGAGTGTTGCGTTCTTGAGATATCCGCGTTCGAGTTATCCGCGTTCGAGTTATTGACATGAAATATAGGCAGAAATACATAGTCAGTCCAAAATCTCTTATTCAAGGTGGCATGCAAGCCCACGGGACCTTCTCGCGAGATTCACGGGACGCAATTAGTATGCGGTCTTTGACCATATTACATTTGCGGGTAAAACCTTGTTACATTTGCGGGTAATTATTACAGTTGCAAGCGCTACAGCGTTGAGAATAAGTAAGCTGTGAGATGATTACTACATTGAAACGGGTCGATGGTGTTCAACCGAAGGTGTTTAACCGGAGTAACGAAAGATATGGAGGAGGCCCTTACACGAGACATTGCCGGACCCTTGCGGAACAACAGCGCAGTCAAACCAAACAGGGGCTTGTTTCAATGTTTGCCCTTGTACCTTGCAAATCGTCATACAGTATCAAGGTACAAAAGGAAACAGGTGTGGAGTATCTCTTGTGCGTTTCGTTCTGTAACAGGGTGAACTGCTACTACTCTGTCTTGGACCTTGAGGAAGACAGTGCACCCTTCTGTATTGGCAATGGGCGCTTGTTGACCGTTAATGACACCGGCTCTTTTGTCTCGATTTTGTGAAATTACAACTTTCATTTCTCTGTACAACGGCCACTCCTTGTCGTCGTTGTCAAGTTGACAAACCAGTAGGGACTCTTCGTCTGCAAAAAGATTATTCACAATGACCTCATTGATCGACGTCGCACCACCACGTGTAATTGTTAGCACGTTGTATTCTGGATTTTCAATCACGTGTTCGAAGAACACGGTTTAGGTCTACTTGGCCAGAAGGGCAGAGAGCCTTGTCCCCATTCAACTGCCGCAAGAGGTCTTCTGTGGGCGGTAGTACCTGAGATGGTTCAAAATGGCTTCGTAGTCGTGATCCACACATCGGTGTTGCTGGTTAAGTGTGATGGTTCGTGCAAGTCTCTTGAATCTGTGCTTGTCCAGTATGTTAGGAACCGGTACTGTCTTTCCATCTAGTGTATCTATCAGCTGTTGCTGTTGTTTGTCACCCGTGATAAGAAGAACAGGCCTATTTAAAAGCTGATTGATTGAGTCCATTATATGATGAAAATACATTGCATGACAAAATGTGGCTTTCGCATCTCCCAGTACGTTCTGCTACCATTGATATTGATAGCGGAGCTACCGCGGGCGTCCCATAGCTACATGCAGGAGAAGAAGGAACAAAACAAAAGTGTATATGCATCGACCAATTCTGTCATGGACTTCCGGTTTGTGCGTCCGTCCGTACGTCCTTCCAACATCAAACGAGAAAAGGTTTATAGCGGAGCTCCTTAGCGGCTGAAGGCCGCAGAGCGGAGCACAATACCTAAGAAAAAAGCGTCAAAATGATCGCAAATAGAGTGTACGATATAAAATCCACAGGGTACCCAATACCTGAATAACGCAAAGGTTCGCAAAGGGGTCGAAGTCATATTTCAACGTCAAGCAGAATTTTCCGCGCGTGTCTGTGAAGCCAGCATCTTTCGCAGCCATCTCCTGATTTTTATAGTCGCCTTCGCCAGGCTTGCTGTCGCGCGGCCGTGACGTCACAACGTCGCGCGGCCGTGACGTCACAAGATGGAGCCGGGCCGGCGAAACAAACTCAAAATGAGGGGGGAGGGGAGTCGGTGGTCAGGGGGAGGACATTGGGTGGTCAGGCGGGGATGCTCACGAGAAAGTGATGTCACATTACAGTGAACCCAAATACGGCAAATACGGCTTCATCACTGATTATTCGGTTTTCCGATCGCCGCCAATGAATAAAATACTACTGCAAGTGCAAGCGACTGGAGAACCAACTAGAACCGTACTACGCAAATGTGTCGGGACTACAAGTGTCTGTAGAAATCAAGAAAGTTTCTTCTTGTTCAAAAAGAAGGCGGATAAGTGAGAGTTTCTGGCGAAGTTGTAAAGTTGTCACTGGTCATTCGCCATTCTTCGGGGTTTCATTTGACAAATCTGTGGCGTTTTAGATACACTGTTAGCTTACAGCGGCTTTTTCAAGGAGAAAAACTACCTGGGAAACTACGGCACGGAAAAGGTGAGTTTTCGTTCGACTGAGTTTTCGTTCGTTGTTTGGAAGAGTGATATAGACTGTTGGAATAGGTTTACATTTACCTTTAACATTTTTTAACAGATATAGTAATAATAACAGGTCTTGATTAATTTTTTTAATCTTTATTGTGTGTTTTGAACTGTACTTAATATGATTCCCACCTAGTGTTTCAGGAGGGTGAAATTGGAAAAAGTATTTGGCACATTATTGGTGCACATTAACCTTATTTTTTAATTTCTAAATCCCAATAATGGAACCAAGTTATAAGGCTGTCACAAGCAAACTTTCTCAATTTTTTTAAAAAAATCATGAATTATTAATGAGAACAACACAAAAGAAATAATAATCATAGGATCGTAGCCTGTTGAACAGCCACTAGTGATTGTAACTTATTTGCATAGCAACTACCATGAAAGATATCTTAAAGCTCTGTCAAATTTACAAGCAATGAATGGCATCTCAGCATTTAAAAAAAAAATGCTGGGATTAAAAGTAGTTTACAACATCAGCATCTGTGTTGTATCAGATGTACATCACCTGCCTGTGACTCATGTTGTAAATCTGATACAACATGGCTGCTCATGTTGTAAACTATCCAAAAAAATAAAAACTCTTAAATACATACCAGTAATATTTTGTTACTGCACCACAAAAAAAAAATGTGCAATTAAAAAGGGGGTGGGGGGAGGACTTCAATTTCATGTTAGCAAATGAGATGTAGGTCAGAAGTTGAATATTGTAGATTTACACTCTGTGATGCATAGCAATTTGCTAATATCACACACGAGCAAATAATATGACTTAGCACCTCTCTAATAGCAACCCTCCTTTCCTGTTACTGTTATTCTCTTATACATTTTTATTTCACATCATTTAAGCCTTTTTAGTGTGTGGTAAGGAGGGGCTATCTTTATTTTTTGTTATTCGGCATGGGGGGGGGGGGGGGGGAGGGGGGCAAAAATGTCTTTAAACTCTGTGTGGAAAATTGTTTTAACATTTCGAGTGTTTCTGATCAAGCCCCTGATAAAGAATAAATAGAAGAAAATGGGAGAAATGTTCACTGCAGTGCTTTTTTTTTTCATATGAACGGACACGAAAGGGCAGTTTATGTATAACTTACAGCCAAATCATATTTGGCATCTGGTAATGCATTTTTGGCAGGTGTGTGAAACTGAGAAACATTAGGTTACCAGTAACAAAAAAATAAGAATAAATGTTTTTTGATACTATACATGTACCATCTTTTATTAAGGCCCTTCCGGTTTCCACATAGAGGTGGGTGACCACGGTTCGGCGGGGTAACTCACCTTTTTATATAATCTCTCTTATATTTGCTTTGCTTGTGTTCACATGAGAGGTGGGATAAACCAATGCAGGTGGGCAACCTGTCTTGCCAGGGCAGGTTGCCCGCCTAGGTGGGGTTGTTTTTCTCCATGTAAACTAAAAACCCAGGGATGCTGGGATGAGGTGGTCCTTCTTAACACTGTTTCTTAATTTGATATTATTGGGCTGTTCCATTTTATATCTGATGCCTATCATTGTGTTTGCCCCTGGAATTTCCACAGGGGTAGTGTTTTTTATCCTTAAAGTTCTACAGGGCCATTCATGTCACCTCGGAATTTCCACAGGGCATTAGTTTACAACTGGCATTACCCCTTATCGAGGAACCTGGAATTTCCATAGGAGTTGTTGTGTTTGACCCTGGAATTTCTGCAGGGGTTATAATGTTTTGAACACTGGAATTTCCACAAGGCCATTCGTTTACCATGGAATTTCCACAGGTATTCATTTTTTGAAAATTTTGAAATTTTCACAGGGCCCACAAGAGAATGTGGAATTTTCACAGGGGGGCCTGGAATTTACACAGGTAGAGCAATTTGTAACATTTTTGGAAAAGCGCAATACAACAATTTTTAAATTGTACGTTTTTAATCATCAGGGACTACTTGAATCAATTTAAGGAGGCTGTCTACAATATTTTCTGCCTACAAATATCAGCCATTCTTTTTACAGGAAATCTTTGCGGCATAATAATTTTGACATTTTGGAGCTTTAAAAAGTCCTCTCGAATAACATAAAATCGGCCTTTTTTGCCAGCTGTCCAAGTACACAAACTTGTACCGGTCTGAGCTTTCACATGGTTACCCTGGATGGTTTGACCTCTATTGTAATGCGTATTTTGTTGTGATCGGAGTTGCTATAGCAACGGAATAACCACACCCATGTTTATTATTAGGGGCGAGTAGACGCTTGCTCTATCTAAACTTTTAAAATGACACCCCTTGCACTAATCCCTGAGTAGCAGACAATAATCCCAGTAAGTTTTGAGATAATTCATTGGGCCGATTTTATGTTATTCGAGAGGACTTTTTAAAGCTCCAAAATGTCAAAATTATTATGCCGCAAAGATTTCCTCTAAAAAGAATGGCTGATATTTACGTAATTAGAAGATCCTTGCCACCTGAATTATCTACAAACCCAGTGCAATGTGCCAGCCAAATTTCCCTTCTTAGAATGCTTTCGATTTTTTTGGCATGCGTTCAAGTATCGACAAGTAAACTGCAAAAGTTAAGAAATTTTTTGCCAGAATTCTAAATCTTGCGTTTCTCTCACCTGACAAAAATCCCATATGTCAATTCTATTGTAACTTCCGTAAATTATTATTGAATATATACCAAAGATAACACCAAAGTCTTGAGTTCATTGAAGTATTTTAAGGCACCGAGAAAAAATTCCAAACTTCATTGCTCTTTCGGTTTGCTTGTCCCGGTTTTTCATTGTTCTTTGTTTCCGCCTGTTGTAGCTTTTCATGTAGATTTTTTTTCTGTAGTGAACGACATTCCAGCGTGTTATAGTTTTTGCGGCCATAGAATGTGCATCTATTTGACTCTCAAAAGGTCACGCAATGAACAATACCAAGACATAGAATTTAATTTTTCGCTCCATAGTGGTATATTTCATTTCAGATGCCTGAGAACATTCAGTAGAAACATTCTGTTAAACTCAAAATATATATGACCAGATACAACGTCTTTACAGCTTTGCTTCTTCAGAAGCGTGACAGCGAACTGTGTGGAGAATCCATTGAGCCGTAGAAGCAGTGGTTTCTAGATAATTCGAGCGGCAAGGATCTTCTAATTACGCAAATATCAGCCATTCTTTTTACAGGAAATCTTTGCGGCATAATGATTTTGACATTTTGGAGCTTTAAAAAAGACCTCTCGTATAACATAAAATCGGCCAAATGAATTCTCTCCAAACTTACTGGGATTATTGTCTGCTACTCAGGGATTAGTGTGAGGGGTGTCATTTTAAAAGTTTAGATCGAGCAACGCGTTTACTGGCTTCTAATAATAAATAAGGGCGTGGCTATTACGTTGCTATAGCAACTCCGATCACAACGAAATACACATTACAATAAAGTTCAAACCTTCCAGGGTAACCATTTGAAAGCTCAGAGCGGTACAAGTTGGTGTACTTGAACAGCAGGCAAACAAAGTTTGGTGGTCGAGGGCAGAAAAAATTGTAGGCAGCCTCTTTAAAGTATAATATTTTCAAGGCAATAAATTTTGAGTTCATAGCAAGTTGATTTTACCGACGACTGTTAATTCATGTGTTTCAATCTCACCAAGCTGGGGTACCCCAGCTACCCATCGTCCCACATCTTCGTGTTAACAGGCCCTAAATATAATTTGGAGCTCCGCCTTTAGGCAGTGCCTAAATCTATATATTATCTTACGAAGGGATGAACCTCAGACAACCAAACTTGGGTGAACATATCTAAGTGGCAAGGGGGTGCAACTACGTGGTCACGTGGTATGACGTCATCGATGACGTCATCAAACGAGAAAAGGTATATATCTAGGGAAGGGATGAACCTCAGGCAACCAAACTTGTGTGAAGTTGTTTAAGTGACAAGGGGTGCGATGGTATAGTCACGTGCTATGACGTCATCGATGACGTCATAGCACGTGACTATACCATCGCACCCCTTGTCAACGAGAAAAGCTTTATATCTTTGGAAGGGATGAACCTCAGACAACCAACCTTGGGCGAAGTTGTTTAAGTGACAAGGGGGTGCAAGGGCGTGGTCACGTTGTATGACGTCATGGATGACGTCATCAAACGAGGAAGGTATATATCTTGGGAAGGGATGGACCTCGGACAACCAAACTTGGGTGAAGATGTTTAAGTGGCAAGGAAGTTACATTTCGTTACTAGTCAAGATTACGCGACTTCGGCGGCAGTCTTTTCTCAATATCAAAACAAGATGCAGTTTTATTTCCAACGTATTTTCGTTCTTGGGGGAATGATTTTTCTGGGAGTAACTTCCTTTTCCTAAAGTTAATTTCATTATTTTGGTTCAATGAAGAAAAACCTTGTTTGAGCATTTTGCCGTGACTTTTATTTTAATTTTTTATTATTATAAATGCCTTACGAAAATTTACATGCAATTTTTGACAATAACAATTAACAATTACAATCCTAACGTCCTTCTAATTTAACAGCTTATTGCATATAACTGCTAGAGGCCTTCGGAACTTCTTTAATTTAGTATCAATCATTTCATTCTCAGTAGTAAGTTTCCATTTCACAAACTGAAAAAAATCTGCAACTTCGAGACGTTTTGTCTCATTTTTTGTTTAAGCATATAATTTCCCCAGTAAAAGTAGATAATCAAAACAGTTAAACTCGTTTTTCTCGGGGCTATAACCACATAAAATGTAGTTATCGTTAAAGGCCCATCACCAACCGAGAGCCTTTGCGGACTCTTAGCCAATCAGAGCACCCGAAAAACAATGGATCAATTTGAAAACAAAAGAAAACGTGGCGCAAAGGCTCCCTGTTGGTGATGGGCCTTAAGCTAAAATGTGTGCCTGTGTTTCATTATTCCATCTTATAATAATATTATTCCAAAAACATCTCGAAATTGGACAGCTAACTGATAAATGACTCAACCTCTTGACAATAAAAGCACAGTGGAGAGGCAACCAATTTCATTTTGTATAACCAGCTGCCATATGGTAAGATGTTATGAATTATCTTGTATTGAAAAACACTTAATGTAGTTTCTTTTGTTATTCTGAAAGGAAGTAGATATATATTTTTCAAACTGTTTTCTTCAATTCCTATTTGCAGAAGCCTGAAATTAGCTAAAGGCTTTTTATATTTCTTATTTGTTAGTATAATTTTTGCAGAAAACTTATCAATTATTGTATTAGATCTAGGCGTTCTGTTCTAAGTTTTTTTTTATATTTAAATTTATTAGGAATAGCTGAAACTAATCCTAAATACTTTGTGAAGGCAGGTCTAAGACTTGTCTTTTTGCAAAACATATCATAACTTAGAGCATTTAATTGATCATCAGAATATTTTTTTTTTTTTCTATCCCTGCCATGTGCCAATCTTTCCAAAAAAAAGAACGTTTATCAATCTATTATTCCAAATGATAATATTTTTAACATTATCTTCTAATTGAAAATCTCTGTCGTCTTTCAATTCAGACCATCCGACCAGAATATCTTTATAAAACTTTGGTATATCTTTAAGATTTAACAATGACACATCATAATCACACCTAAATATAAGAGTTCGGCAAACATTTCGTAAATAGAAGAGGGGAATCGTAGTCCAAGGACTATCCATTTTTGCACTTTCAATCACCTCTGCACCCATGCAATTGGTAACGATTTGGTGATAATCTCATAGTCTGGAAGATCAATACCGCCTTTTTGCGCCAATTTACGTGTCTCTCTTTATCTTAGTTCTTTTATTATTCCAAAGAAAATTGTCTACCATTTTTTAAACTATATCTACAACACCAGGGGGTGTATGAAGAGAAGCACTTGAAAAGATCCGTTTAGACAGACCCAAAGCTTTAATAACAGCTACTTTCCCAATAAGAGATAAAATATTTGCGCCCAGATGTTAAATAGCTTTTGAATCTTCATAATCTTCTGCATAAAGTTTTCTTGCTCACATGCTTGCCTGTCATAAGAAAAGGCTGACCCAAGGCTATAACCGATCTTTTAGGCCATAATAATTCAAATAATTTATCCTGCCTTCCCACATTTGTGCCGAGCCAAATTGCTTCCGATTTTGATGTGTTTAATTTCAAACCACTACATTCCTTAAAAGCATCTAGTACTTTAAACAATTTATTTAAGGACACTTCATCTTTGCACAATATTGTGGTGTCATCTGCATACTGACTTTTCTTGAACATGAATCCCTTCTATTTCTTTATCTGCTCTAATAGCACACGCTAACAATTCCACTGCTATAATAAACAGTAGCCCGGAAATAGGACAGCCTTGTCTTACACCTCTTTTTACATCAAACAAATTGGAAGCATGCCCGTTGTTAATTGTACAGCTGGATATATTTTTATAAAGCAGCTGTATCCACGTTTTGAAATTATCTCCAAAATTAAATACATCAAGCACTTTATATAAAAATACCATTCCAAACTATCAAACGCTTTTCAAAATCTAAAAAGATGGCCATACCTTCCATCTTTTGTTTTTCTGTGTAATGTAAAATATCGCAAAGAAGACGAATATTTTCTCCTATAAACCTGCCTTTAATATACCCTTTTTGAGAATTATCTATAATAAAAGGGATTACCTTTTTAAGTATTCTTAAAAACTCTCCATTAAAGGCATTTAAACTATCAACTAGTGTGGATCCTATTTTAGCCCAGAACTGCATGTAGAACTCTGCCGTTAATCCATCTGATCCTGGAAACTTATTTTTAGAAAATCCTTTGAGGGCGTCTAAACATTCTTCTGCAGTTAACATACCTTCACACAACTGTTTTTGTTCCTCATTTAAAATTTTTAGATTTTCATTAGAAAAAAAAGTATGAAACCTCTTATTTTCAACTTGTGGATCACTAGTAGCATAAATATTTTGATGAAACAGCCTCTGTTCTTCTAAAAAAAATTGGTCCACTTTAATCTCTTAATCTCTAATATAGATTTAGCCACTGGCTAAAAGCGGAGCTCCTGGTTATAAAATTTTCTATGTGAATGAAAGGGATTCCCATGTGTACATGGTTTATATGGTTGCTTTAGAGTCTTCCCTTCACGAGATATTAATTTTTCAAGCATAGATGACGTCATCGATGGCGTCATAGCACGTGACCACTTCATTTCGCTCATCTGATGGCCTAGACTACACTACACAAGTTTGGTTCTTTTAGAGTATTCCCTTCACGAGATATTATATTTTCAAGCATAGATGACGTCATCGATGACGTCATATCACGTGACCACTTCATTTCGCTCATCTGGTGGTCTCGACTACACTACCCAAGTTTGGTTCTTTTAGAGTCTTCCCTTCATGTGATATTCATTTTTTTAAGCATAGATGACGTCATCGATGACGTCAAATCACGTGACGAGTTCATCTCGCTCATCTGGTGGTCTAGACTACACTACCCAAGTTTGGTTCTTTTAGAGTCTTCCCTTCATGTGATATTCATTTTTTTAAGCATAGATGACGTCATCGATGACGTCAAATCACGTGACCAGTTCATCTCGCTCATCTGGTGACCTAGACTACACTACCCAAGTTTGGTTGTTTTAGAGTCTTCCTTTCATGAGATATTCATTTTTGAAGCATAGATGACGTCATCGATGACGTCAAATCACGTGACCACTTCATTTCGCTCACCTGGTGACCTAGACTACACTAACAAAGTTTGGTTGTTTTAGAGTCTTCCCTTCACGAGATATTGATTTTTCAAGCATAGATGACGTCATCGATGACGTCACATCACGTGACCACCTCATTTCGCTCATCTGGTGGCCTAGACTACACTACCCAAGTTGATTGTTTTAGAGTCTTCCCTTCACGAGATATTGATTTTTCAAGCATAGATGACGTCATCGATGACGTCATATCACGTGTCCGGGTTACAGCACCCCCCTTGTGGCATAGACAAAATATCCCAAGTATGGTTGTCTTAGCGTGTTCCCTTGAGGAGATATAATTTTTTCTTTGCATACCACAGGGTTCCCATGTGTACACGGACGACGGACGGACGGACGGCGTACGCTATAGGTTTAATACCAGAAAAATAAAGAAAAAATCATATCTCCCGAAGGGTAGCTTCTATAGAAGCCAAACTTGGACAAATTTCCAAAGACCATAAGAGGAACTCTATACCAAAGTCACGTGCCCTTACGTCATCAATGACGTCATCAAAAAGATCCATAATGCCCGTGACGTTCAAAAATCAACTCGATAGTATAATATATAGATTTAGCCACTGGCTAAAAGCGGAGCTCCTGGTTATAAAATGTTCTGTGTGAGTGAAAGGAATTACCATGTGTACATGGTTTACATGATTGCTTTAGAGTCTTCCCTTCATGAGATATTAATTTTTCAAGCATAGATGACGTCATCGATGACGTCATATCACGTGACCACTTCATTTCGCTCATCTGGTGGCCTAGACTACACTACCAAAGTTTGGTTGTTTTAGAATCTTCCCTTCACGAGATATTGATTTTTCAAGCATAGATGACGTCATCGATGACGTCATATCACGTGACCACTTCATTTCGCTCATCTGGTGACCTGGATTACATTACCCAAGTTTGGTTGGTTTAGAGTCTTCCTTTCATGAGATATTCATTTTTCAAGCATAGATGACGTCATCGATGACGTCATATCACGTGACCACCTCATTTCGCTCATCTGGTGGCCTAGACTACACTTCCAAGGCTTGTTGTCTTATACCCCATTCACACCGCCGCTTAAACTAGTTTAAAGGTGGTTTAATTAAACCGGTTTTAAATCCTTATCTCCCAAGAGAAGACTGTTCCAAGGACAAAACTGAATAGACTGTACTGTACATGTTACTAAGTGATCATTTAGCTAGTAAGAGTTTATCGCAGTAAGAAACTTGTCATGTTATCAGGCGAAGAAAAACCTTGTTTAACTAAACATGGTTTTGGTGTGAATGGGGTATTAGAGTCTTCCCTCACGAGATATTGATTTTTCAAGCATAGATGACGTCATCGATGACGTCACATCACGTGTCCGTGTTACAGCACCCCCTTGTGGCATAGACAAAATATCCCAAGTATGGTTGTCTTAGCATGTTCCCTTGAGGAGATATAATTTTTTCTTTGCATACCACAGGGTTCCCATGTGTACACGGACGGACGGACGGACGGACGGCGTACGCTATAGGTTTAATACCACAAAAATAAAGAAAAAATCATATCTCCCGAAGGGTAGCTTCTATAGAAGCCAAACTTGGACAAAGTTTCAAAGACCATAAGAGGAACTCTACACCAAGTCACGTGCCCTTACGTCATCAATGACGTCATCAAAATGATCCATAATGCCCGTGACGTTCAAAAATCAACTCGATAGTATACTATACGTTTTTCCCTTAGGTATGGTGCTCCGCTTGCGCGGGCCTTTGGCCCGCGCAGGAGCTCCGCTACTATACGTTTTTCTCTTAGGTATGGTGCTCCGCTAGCGCGGGCCTTCGGCCCGCGCTGGAGCTCCGCTAATATAGGTTAACCATAGGTTAACTGTACCTGTAACGTCGAACTCACGCTTGCCTAAGTGGTCTTCTTTCGAACATAGTGACTGCATGGCAGGTCTATCACGGCAGGGCATTTTTTGCAGAGTTTGTGTTTCCTCGCAAGATACACTTGTTCTTGTAAACAGCGCGAGGGCAGTGTGTTCGTTGCGTGAGTTCTGTCCGACTATATATTTGATGTTATTTTATTCAATGCCCGCGAAGCGCGCCGAAATTTATATCAGTGAAGTAGAAAAATGCAAATGTATTTTATTTATTGGCCGCAATCGGAAAACTCAATTTCATTGTTCGAGCAGATTTGCCGTATTTGGGTTCAACTGGATCTGCACTTCGCAAATATGTCGAGACTACAAGTCTCTTTAGGAATCATGAAAATGTCTTCTTGTTCAAAAAGAAGGCGGTTATTTGTTTGCACCGAGCCAGCGGACAAGGGAGAGATTCTGGCGAAGTTGCAAAAGTTATATCAAGTTATATTATATTTCAGCAAATTTCTAAGCATGTTTGCTTCTAATACTTTACAGAAATTCAAATAAATATTTACCCATACTCCCTAGCGCACCAAGCTTTATTGCTTTTTCCAGTGACAACGTATCCCGGAAACGGCATATACACCACACAGTCCATGTAATCTTATATTCATTAGGTATAGTTGTCATTCCCATGTATTTGCTAGAGAATGAAGAATGATCAAAATATTTCTTTTTGCAATGAGCTCATGACAGGTAAAAGTACAAAACAAAGACTTTAATAAATCTGTTCCTGCACAGATGAACATTTTCAGGGATAGAAATATATATAAGTTAATCATAAATGATTAATGGGCCCTGCAAAGTGAAAAGGGAGCTTATATTCATTATTCTGTCTAATTTTCTGTTTTGAATAGTTTACAGAGAGTTTATAATGTGCAATTCCAGGAAAACATCCATACCCCCATCCCACGCTGGGGATGCAGTTAAGAGCGTCCGTCTGTAAATATCACCTATGACAGAGCGGAAATGAACAAAAACGAAATGTCTAACTTCGCCATATTTCAATATATAAGCTCAAGATTCCGTATACAAAGAGTTTCTATGGCTAAAAGCTTAGTTCCAAATTTTAAAGAAAATTGAAAAATATGAATTTTAGATATGATCGAGCAAAGTTTGCATAATTCCTGATCAAAGTATTAATTCTCCCATAAAATGGTACAAAAACCAAAGTTTAAAGCCTAATATCTCAAAGACGGATCCATTAGAAAAAAGTCAATTTTGATATTTTGTTTCTAATAAGGCAAGTAGTCTGTATGCAAAAAATCAAGCTTATCTGAATTAACCTGACCTTACTATTAGAAATTTAGTGATCTAAGCAGGTCATTTCCGCTCTGTCATCACCTATAGGCTTCAGGATGCGAAAATCCAAAATCGCTCAAATTTGGTCAAAAGTTAGGTCATAATAAACTATTAATGTTGTCGAAGTTTCAGGTCGATCTGATAAATACGGAGCGGGGACGAAGAAGTAAGCCATTTCATCGAATAAATTAGCGATTTTTTCGTATTTTTCACCTACTTTGAAAGATGACCAAAAACTCTTCTAAATTGATTAGTACGCCAAACAATCAGCTAATATCCTTGTAGATAAGATAGCAAGCTTCCGATTGAGTGGTTTTAGAACTCTTTCCGATAAAAGATAAATATTTCAGCGATTTTTAAACATTTTTCCGTTTTTTTCCGAAGGCCCAAATCGGGAGCTTGTATCTCCGATGATATCTGGAATTGTCGAACTTTGAAATATTGGCGAGGAAGAGCAATGTTTCTGCTTTTAATTTATAAAGTAAAATTTTGCGGCAATCAAAATCGCGAAGTTCTATGACCCGGAATTCAACCCTGCTGAGCGCTAAAATACCGCTACGATTTCCAGGAACTAGAAGTCACGAACTACAAAAACATGTACATACCTGGTCGCAAATCGCCAAAACCACGGTGAATAAACCCTCTCAGATGGCATACACTAGTATTGTTTCATTCTGAGACGATACAGGACTTCCACGCATAATTATTCAGCTTCTTCGAGCATTTTCCTCAAGACGACAAAGTAAACAAATTATATCACCGACCGAACTCCTGGCTATTCTGCACACTAAATGGAAATTGAGTCACTTCTAAACCCTTCCTAAGAAGAAAGAATACTTTTCTTCCTTAGAGTTGAATTCCTGAGCTGACTTTCTATGGAAAATCAGGTAAAGCAGCGCAATTCTCACGTAGTAGTAAAGAGTTCACACACATGTTTTGGCTCAAGTGTCACATGTCATCAGTGTCATGTGATTGCACGACCACAGGAATCCCGAGAGCTTCTGAAATGCTCGTTCACGTAAAGGGCGCAGTAAAAGAAAATCAATGATGATCTGATGACAAGAGCTTTTGTGATAATAATAATTAGAAGCTTAAAAAAAGCAGATAGATTTTATGTTTGTTTTTCCAAATAAAAATTCCTCGGAACGCGGAGAAGAAAACAAGTAAAAAATATTCGCGGCAAATAAAAGGAAAAACTTTGTGGGGAGAACAATTTGAAAGAAAATCCGATAATGGTATGACATGGCTATTAATCAGCTAGGATGGATTCCTGGCCGTCAAGGACAACCACTTTTTTATTGTTTCATTGTTACACTCGTGACTAGAATACCAACCCACTCCCCGCGAAAACAACTTCACATAGAAAGATATGGACAGCATTTTATTGGCACCGCCAGGCACCGACGTTCCCATCAATACATAAATGAATTTTAAAACATTCACATGACTGAGAAATATCGCGGTCATGCTCTTGCCTCCTTTCCCTTCCTGTTCCCTTTTTATCGCAAGCCGTCGCTATGGGTGCCGCAATACCGAAAAAACCGAGTTTTCCGCGAAAGCACCCTCTACCGCTTGCAAGCAGGTATACTGCGGTCACGGACAAACAGCGCTGAGACATAGTTGCACGCTATTAGGTGAGCTTAGTGGCCGATGTTTTTACTTGAGAGGGCACAAGGCTGGGTGTTTTGGAAAACAAATTTCGGGCCCAAAACAATTCTTGCATGGAAAAACCATGACATAAACCATTTATCGGTGCAAAGATCGTACACTAAAAAAGGTACACTAATTAAAAAATATTGCACATACCTATAAACACCCTATTCTCATCCACAAAAGTCATGTCGGTGCGCATCTATATATGTCTAGGGATAAACGCATAAGTAGCAAGATGCATTCAAGCGAGTTGGCTACAGGAACACTGCTGGATAACTAATGAAATGCGGTCAACAAATGGTGCTTTCCTGCGACACTTGACTAAATCTGATAGGTCAAGATCAAGGTACTCGGCTACATCCCTTAGCGATGCTAAGGTGAGAGTAGTAAGCTTTCCCTTCCTGAAAAGACTGCACAAATTTATTGACTTGTGCTGGATGGGGTGTCTTAGCTGGCATTCCTCCAAGATCGCAGCGCGCGCGGTTGTATATGCGGCCTGGTCGAGCACAGCCTGTTCCTCTGCTTCATACTCGTTATCCTCTAGCTCCTCTCCATTGTCGGTCTGAAGTCGGTCTGCTTTCTTCAACTTGGCGGATCTCCTTGAGAAGTAAGACTGAACTTGGGTCCCTGTCAAGAACTCGTCCACTTTGAAGCGCCGACTGCCATCCAAGTTCTTTGCGTAGCGCATGTCGTGGGCTACTGCGACAGAGTCTGGTTTGTGCCCAGTATCTTGCCCCTGATCAAATAGCTCATCCAAAAACTGTTTCTGATTGTTATTGAAGCGGATGGCCTTCTTAGTGGATTTCAGGGCCCATCCTTGCACTAAGCTGCTGTCTTCCTTTGCTAGGTTAGGTGACTCCGTTTCTAGGGTGGGTTGTTCCTGACCTTGTAGAAGTTTCTCTCTGTGCAGCGTGGCGGCTTTGTCTAAGAGGCTCGTTTTGTCCTCAACAATAGTGCACTTCCCATACTGAATGTGGTACTCAAGCGAAGAGAAGCGTTGGAAAGATTTGGTGCAACCAGAAACGGGACAACTAAACAGCTTCGACACCGTTGCCACACCCTCGTCATCCTGCTCCTCATCAGAGTGGTAACTTGGAGACGCTCCATGGGCAGCTCGTTTGCGGGACGCGACCGGAATGAAGTCCCCAGGACTGAAGGGACTGCAGTCAAAGGTTGTAATGTCTAACGTCTCTGGGGCTGTTAATGAAAAAAAAAAAAGCCTAAAGTTGTTAACTCATTGAGATGCAAAGTTCTATGGAGTGCTTCTTTAATTTCTTTAGAATCAAACGTTCAGCTAAGCATGTTTTTATGTTTTCGTGTGAAACTCAAAGCACTAGACGAATCCATGCTATGGACACGCGTACGTCTTGTCTTTCAACTGTTATTCAACTATACATCGTCGTGCAGAGCACGCACTCATTAAAGCTGGAATTATCCATTTGCGCGAATAAATATTAACTGACAAATCGAAACACTAATACACACATTAGCCGATGTGTCTTTCTCATTATGTCCTCCCGAATACATGCTCTCCTCTCAAATATTGCACTGAATGTTGTGTCTAACCTTGCAGTTCTGACCATGTACGAGTTTTTCCCTTGGCGACATCATACGCCTTCCACATGGTGACACCGTTTTCGTCCAAACGAAAGTTATTCAACTTGCTTATACCGTCGATCTTTGCTTCCTTGGACAAGGGTCGTAAAGAGCGAGCATCAGCAAGTGCTACGCGGACACCGGGCACGCCGCCGTGTGATAGGATGGCATCGCGCATGTCAGCTGCGGTGTTCACGTCGTTGCCTTCAGCAATGTAACGGCGAATGTGTGCCTTGATAGTGGCAGCCTTACGATCACACGGCCCTTTACCTCCTTGAGGATCGCTGAAGTCAACTCTTTCTACCTGTAGATTGAGAGAGGGAACAAATTCAAACTACGTCTGCTTCTTATCTCTATGAACAGTATGAGCATATTTTTCTCTTATTACCTTTATCCCTGTTCTTGATGCCATAAAACGACAAGCCGTAATCATGGCCGTGCAGTGGTAGCATCCGGCGTTGTCCTGCCTGTAGCAAGCGGTCGCTACTTCGGGATTACTCTCCTTGATTGAAGTTAGAGTGTGGTCCATTATGCTTGTTACTGCCGAACTATCCTGGTTACAGTTCTTAACGATATGGACTAAGGCCTGCTGCTCAAGTGTACCTGTTGAGGAACGACGCAGTGCAACACTGATGTGCCATGAAATTCCTCTCTTCCCAAACCAGTCTGATTGTGTTTCTCGATACTATTGAGGGAGGAATTTCATGGCCCAGTCTTGCACAATAAGAATTTGATGAGGATCAATTTCTTTCAGGAGGACAAAGCGAGGCTTGTCCTGTTGGATAGAGCGGAGCTGATGGGCTTTCCACGCTTTGATGGCAGCTGTGGACGTGCGGTAGGTATAGGTGATGTCATCATGCTGTTCGACTGGTAGGATCCCGGAGCTTACATCTATAGCCACACGAACAGTAGTCAGCACGCTCTCCAAGCCCTCACAGGAAGAGCAGCACACATCGTGTACATGGTCGCAAGGGGTAGCAGCACAGAGAGGCTCTTTAGGGTCGCTCAATGCGTAAGCAATGCAATGGTCCGCTACATTACTCCCATGTGTAGCTACAAAACAAGCAATGGATTTGATTACTCATTCTTCTATCAAGATCCGGACCACTTCTGTGTCCACGTCGTAATTATAAGATAAATAATCACTTGTTTTGATAATCCCAGGGGCAGATTTAGACTAATGTAACTGTAGCAAGCGCTACATTCAGTTTTCAGGGAGTTTTTATATGTTGTTTTGAGTTTTTCTTTAACCCTGTACCCCCCCCCCCCTATGTTTTTTTTGAAAGGGGAGAGACAAGACTAAGGGAATCGTAAGGGAGGAAATATTTATCATTAATAAAAAACAAGCTAATCAAGCCCCAAATACCTTGTAGTCTGACTTGAGGTACTGTTTAGCCTGTTTTAAGGCGTTTTCGCACCCAGCCACCCAGCTATGGTTACAGTTGCCAACGCCCTCCAACTTCCGTACTACGTCGATGATGTCATCAAATGCTTTTGCGCCGTCCGCCGATAGGTAATCTAATCCTTGAAGGGATTTACGGACTGTAGCCGGACAGACTGCAAGGATCCGCCTGACAGTTGACTCGCTCAGTTGGGTAATTCCTTGTTCTTGGCATAACTGAGTATATTGCGCGTAGATTCTGGCAGGTATCATCGCGCGGATGACGTTTGGGGTCTCAAGAATGTCTCCGTTAGATACACGAATGTATTTCTGCCCAAATGGCAAGTCCTAGATGATGTGAGGACGTGTCACAAAAGACAAGAAGGCATCCAGCCGTTTCTCATCAATGCGCACTCTAGTGTTGGTCTCTGTAGGTACTAAAGCCCCTCTGCCGTACTTTAGTAAATGCTGTTTGGCAACCTTGTGACGGTACTCGCTCAAATTAGGGAGGTACCGCCGTATTTCACTCAGTGAAGCCAGGTCTGCCATCACCGACAGTGCCTGTCGCTTCGTGTACCAGGTGCTGGCAGTTTCGTAAGTTTCAGCCAAGGCCTGTAGGTACTTAGCGTCGACTGTCGATGAGGGTATTCCAAGGGCGCGCTCGACTCTATTTGAGGACTGCACAGCTTGCCAAAGGGCAACGGCGTCATCGGGTGTTATCACCTCTAACATGGATACGATAGCATGCGATGCCCGTGTTGTGTGCACTCTTTGCGCACTTGTGCTCAGATCTTGCCACGCCTTCTTGGGACGCCCAATTGACTCGGAAACTCAACAAGTTCGTAAGAACTCGTTAAGCGTAGTCCGCTTATGTTCCTGTGTCAGCAACGTTACTCCATTAGATGAAGCAGTGCTAGCGGTACTTTCGGCATCGGTAGGGATGAAACTCGGATCTCCCTCAGCAATACTGAGTTGGCCTAATGCCTCCGTAAGAGATTCCTCCGAGCTTGCTCCGCTTCGAAGTTCTTGACTCTGCAAAACAAAAAGCGACAGAGAGTGAATAAAGAGGAAGACGACTTTTTTGTAAAAATGCCGCAATGGCGAACTCTTAGGTACTCTACATGCAGTTATATTCTCTTACGGCAGGAGCCCAAGAATCCTGCTTACGGCCATTTTATGGTCAAACTGTTTCCCGGAGTCGTAGTTTGTTTCAGGTCTTTTTTATGAAAACACAAATTAAAAGGTAGATTTTTTTCTTATGAATCACGCCGCGGAGCGGCCGAGATCAAAATGCTATTGAAACTTTCGAGAGGTTCATCCTGCTGCCCGTGCACAAAGTTCACTCGATCGAGAGAGTGAGCTTGTGGGCGAGTGACATCGAACACCCATAAAGATAATGATCTAAATACATCATTAACAAAAATACCTCATCGTCTTTCTGGCTGTCAGGAGAAGATGCAGATGGTGTTGCTGCTAACGTTAAGGGTTTCAGTTTCTCGCGACATCGCCTGCAAATGGCTATTGTATACAAGAGAAAGAAGCAAAAACATCAACTGATAGAAACAGCTGAAGCATAACCAGTCACCAAGTCACACTTACGGAAGCCAACTGAGACGAGTTGGTTTGTCAGTTGCTGAAGCACCTGCGACTGAGCGAAGGTAATCCCTGAATCTACAATAGCACTATCCGTCTTGTGGGCAGCCCACTTAGAAGGGACAGCGCAGTACTTCTTGCAGGTGCGAAATCGAATCCCATGCAGGTCGCGATGACGGGAGCAAATTGACAGGCCATGATATAACCGTTCGTTCTGGAACAATCCTATTTGTACAAATGATGGCCAGTTAAATATTTCACCAACGTTTTTTTTTGTCTTCATAGATCAGGTGAAAACCACACAACAAGGCTAGGTTCGTAAGCAGAAAGTTCAGCCGAAAGTTTGCAATACTTCTCTTCAGGGACGCGCGCAGCGTCTAACACTTCTTGTTATTCAGGACAATCTTTAGGACAGCGATGCACTGCCCAAATATGGTAATTGGAACGCCATTATTTGTCTTCTGCAAATGGCTTTATATCCTGCGATATCTGTCATGTGGGCGAAACATGTACGCAAAACTAAATCGTTTTTGGATGTTTTTTTTATTTATCGATGTGCTGAATAATAAAACCATTATCCTGCTCGATATTGCAGAATATCGTCTGATTTCGCCAAAGCGAAGTGCGTCCCTCGCTGACGATATTCCACGCAATCTCGCAGAGGATAATGGTTAATTATTTACCGTTACACTAAAGTAGAAATATTGATCTGCACTTCCATGTAAAGCTCCTACAGAAACGCGCAGTGCAAATCGTACGCCCATTATTGTCATTTTAACCAGCCTTTACTCAATAAGGGTCATTGTGTTGTCCGTATTCTACCTAGTGCGGCAATTTTAGGGGTAGAAGAAATATAATCATCAATCACTTACCGGCTCGCGCTAGTAGAAGTTGAACTTCCGAAACTAGGGTTTTGTCTCTGATTCTCAAAAGCTGCTTGTGTCCATGTATATCTTTATGACAGTCACTGAGTTGAACGTGTTCAGTAATGCCTAAGTTATCCACACTTGGGCCACATTCTCCCCCGACACAAGCTGCATAGTCGCAAATGCTCATTGTTCTGAATCAGTGCAGTAATCTCTTACACACACGTGTCAAGCGGAACCAGCGATTGCGAAAGATCTTGCGACACCCTGCTGGCCGGAATGAAACCCTAGCCACTGTCACGTTTGTTTGTTTTTTATCTTGAATCTCTCGGGATTCCTGTGGTCGTGCAATCACATGACACTGATGACATGTGACACTTGAGCCAAAACATGTGTGTGAACTCTTTACTACTACGTGAGAATTGCGCTGCTTTACCTGATTTTCTATAGAAAGTCAGCTCAGGAATTCAACTCTAAGGAAGAAAAGTATTCTTTCTTCTTAGGAAGGGTTTAGAAGTGACTCAATTTCCATTTAATGTGCAGAATAGCCAGGAGTTCGGTCGGTGATATAATTTGTTTACTTTGTGGTCTTGAGGAAAATGCTCGAAGAAGCTGATTAATTATGCGTGGACGTCCTGTATCGTCTAAGAATGAAACAATACCAGTGTATGCCATATGAGAGGGTTTATTCACCGTGGTTTTGGCGATTTGCGACCAGGTATGTACATGTTTTTGTAGTTCGTGACTTCTAGTTCCTGGAAGTCGTAGCGGTATTTTAGCGCTCAGCAGGGGTTGAATTCCGGGTCATAGAACTTCGCGATTTTGATTTTGTTTTATAAATTAAAAGCAGAAACATTGCTCTTCCTCGCCAACATTTCAAAGTTCGACAATTCCAGATATCATCGGAGATATAAGCTCCCGATTTGGGCCTTCGGAAAAAAACGGAAAAATGTTTAAAAATCGCTGAAATATTTATCTTTTATCGGAAAGAGTTCTAAAACCACTCAATTGGAAGCTTGTTATCTTATCTACAAGGATATTACCTGATTGTTTGGCGTACTAATCAATTTAGAAGAGTTTTTGGTCATCTTTCAAAGTAGGTGAAAAATACGAAAAAAACGCTAATTTATTCGACGAAATGGCTTACTTCTTCGCTCCCGCTCCGTATTTATCAGATCGACCTGAAACTTCGACAACATTAATAGTTTATTATGACCTAACTTCTGACCAAATTTGAGCAATTTTGAATTTTTGCATCCTGAAGCCTATAGGTGATATTTACAGACGGACGCTCTTAAGGCCCCCTCCACCCCCACCCTTCTGGAATTGGCGAAGAAAAACTACAGTATGGAAAACAACATCTTAAACCTCTAGAACCTAAATAGGTAACCTAAATAAATCACCATCCTCTCCAACCCTCTTGAATTTCAAATTTTCAATTGTGGGAGGGGGGGGGGGGGTATATTTGAATTAGTAGAATTGTACAATTTATTTATGCATACAATGAACATTTCTTAAAAATTTCTCAAGGAAAGTTGGAGATTTGGCAGTTCAAATTTGAAATAAGGGTTTCTATGGGTCTACCCTTTTCCTGGCATGATTATTTGGTAATATTATTCCATGTACTCAACGAGTATAAGAAGTCAAATAATAAATCTGAATCTTGCAAATTCAAGAGGGATTGGGGGGAGGGGGGGGGGGTTGCAATTATCTGATTTCTTCTATTTCATTTATATGGGAAAGTATGTTCAGCCTTTAAGACACATTAAAGGCTGAACAGTAATGGCATCGCCTCGCCCCTGTATTTTTGTTTTTAACTGCACATTTATTGGAACCAAATGCCTATGTATATATATACACGGTACCAATAAACCATGTCTATGTCTATCCGAATACTATATTTTCCTTTGGAAATTCCAGAGGACTGGAGGGGGGGGGGGTCATTTTTCAACATCAAAAGGGGGAGATTGATATTTTCTTGAACCACTCTGTTGACTTAGAATATGAAATCCATGCGATGAAATCAATAAAACAATTTTGACCTCCTTACGTTTCGTCTTCTTGTCAGAACGAGAGGAGATCCGGCCCTGTGGCTGTTTTGGGAATAAGGGGCATTGATACCTGAAATGCCCCACCCCTTCATACTTGAACGACGATATCATCACATCGGCCTGCAAGATAAAATCATTGACTGTATTTGGTATCATATCCTTTCACTTGGTTGCATGGGTCAGCAGTACAGTGCTATCCCTGTTTGGGTTTGCACTGGCTGTTAACTTTTCTATGGTTAATCGCAACAACTACCCGAAATCCAATATGGCGGCTGGTGCAGCTTACGGGAAAGTACTCTCTGCATTGGAGGATTTTGAGAGAGAATCCAACTATGCAGAGAGAAACAGAGCGGCTGAGATAAAGGGTGAGCTTCTGCAACTAACCAGAGCCGCTCTGAAGAAATATACCTTGAGGGATGAGGAAAAAACGAAATACTTTCTCGCTCAGCCATCCCGAATGCCACGGCGATTTCGTGACATAAGAGGTTGAGTGAAAACTGATACACTTCTCCCAAACGGGATCCCCGAAATAGCCCGTAAAATTACGTATTCAGTGGTTTATTTTGTAAAGTACATGCGCGCAATGCAAATTAGCTAATTAAAAATGGCATAACAGGAAACTCTGGATTGTAGGCTTTCTTTTGACATAAAACTCGATTAATTTCAGAAAATTGTGTCTTAAATATTCGAAATTTAGCCAAGGGGATCCGGTACTGGGATAGCGTGGGATTCACGGGATCTGTCTCTGTTACTGTTAAAAATAGAGCTATTTCTGTTGAATTGGAACGGCAACTTCTCTGAAAGTCAACCAAATCTCACGTACGAAGCAGACAGAAGGAACTGACCAGAGGATGAAGTGATTTTTACTAAATGAGTAGCCCTAATGTGGCCTTACGGTGGACTCGCTTAGTATACATGTTTAGTATCGCTTGGTGAAGTCCCATCTGATCTTAAAACAGTCAAGAACAGTCCTTGGGTTTGCGTAAGAGATGGCTAAACATATCTAATTCGACCGGGTTATAAATCCAAGAGAGAGATCAGCGTACCAGGTCCTGAAGTTGTAAATTTATTTTTAAGTATTTTGCGAAGTTATTAGTCCACAGAGACACTTGAGCCTGTCATACCGTGCGAGCGTATGACATACGCTCGCAAAGGTCGATGGACTAGCAGATGGGGTCTAGAATCGCTGTGTGCTTGAGCGAGAGATAAGGCATTGGAACTGTGTTGCTTTGAGGAGGATGAGGCCGACCCCGAACGGAAGGAACCCCTGGGGGATTTCTTTCGCAAGAAACATTCCCTTCGAAGTGTTTGATGTTTTGAAAGTGAAGTGCAGGCTTGCAAATGCTACGGTTACTGGGACAAACAGACGATGTAAAATCACGTTCATTAGTGTAGAACAAGTGGAGTCTCTCTTGGAGCAGATTCACCACCTATGCACAAGATCTTCGAGAAAAAGGACTATGGCCCTCAACTGCAGGCAAGACCGGCCTTTCTGCATCACCTACTCCTTTTCTCGTGAACTCATTTCCGTTTCATTTTTTTATGGTGTGTTTAATGAATTTGGAATCCCCAAGCACATTTAATAAATTTGGCTAGATGCACACATATATTTAGAAGAAGAAAAAGGCTGTAAATAGATTCACAAAGTAGATTGTATTTAATTTTGTTTATATTAGATTTCATGTATACATTGCTTGTGGATTCCAAATTTATCATTATTTTTCTTAAAAGGAGTAGGTCCATAGTTCTTGTTATTGAATATATTGTGTAATGGCTCTGCCTTAGGCAGTCTCCAGGGAGACTCCAAATTTCCTGCACTGATAGAATGATTTTATAATGTCGTCGCAGTAACTGTAGCATACATTTTTGTGCTTCACTTTCAGAACATCAACCATTTGCAAAATTATTGTGAAAGAAATCAACATAGCCTCACTCTCCCAGAGCAACACGTTCCAAATGCCATAATCCAAATGCCATATATGGATGTATGGATTTCTACCCTATTTTCGTTTTACTTTAGTTTATTTCAGTTTTTTTAAGTAATATTGTAAAGCGCTATTGAATATATAGTAGAAATAGCGCTATATAAATGTAATTTATTATTATTATTATTATATTTCTCCTGCATTCAGGATGGCAAAATTTCTCATCCCTCAAAGTATATTTACGAAGACCAATTTAGTTCTAGAAGCTCACCTTTATCTCATATGGCTAAAATTTGTTTTGCTTACCTGGATACTGCCTCAGAATCCTCACCTATGCACAAAATTCACATGGTTTCCCAATAACATACAGGCTAAAAAAAACTTGACGATAATATTGTCCATTCTATTAAAATTCCTGTGACAGAATGAATTTCATACTGTAATTTATGCCTTGCATGACAGATATTTTTTGTCACAGAATCAAATAGTATTTTTCTGAATATAATATTAATATGTACAATGCCTAACACTGTGTTCTGTTGTGTGTTGGTGTTATCACCCGAAGCCCATTTACTCTTCAGTGCCCATGAGGGAGGCTCTGGCAAATGTCACGTAAAAGGCCCTGAACTGATTAGTATTGGAACATGCTTATTGAAACCGCCTAGACAATGCGGCCCTCTGTTTTGTGTATGCTTCTGTGGCTGTAAGCAGAGACTCTTGAGTGGTCTGAAGAGTAAACAAGCACAGGGTTTACGAACATTCTCTGTACAGAAATATATCTGTATGTCTATATTTTTTTTTGGATCCCATCTATTAGCTGGCAGAGAATGTTCAGCTGACATGTTTTGCCTCACGCCATTGCATTGTATTAATGCCAAGACCCATGCCAAATTTCCTGACCACAATGCCAGCATGGTAGGGTGTGGCATACCCTATAGTCCAGACTGCTGGGTTGATATGCCCAATGAACATCTTGGCGGTGTTAAAGAATGTTATGCACTTATCAGATAGTTCACTTATGTAGTTCTCATTGATGTGCACCCTGCTGAAAAGGGAAATAGCATCTCTCAGTGCTAAGCCGAGGTGGGCAAGAGAATGAAGTCTGATAAGGAAGGATGGACTTTCACTACAGACAGACAAGGTAGCTATTAATTGCATGAAACCCAAACAAAAACATTTGCTTTCCTTCCCCTTGAATCTGTACTCGAATTTTTTCCATTTCTGTTGGTAAACCGTTTCTTTATCTTGCTATAGAGCAAGCTACATTGGAGTTTCTTTTTCACAGCTGTCAGATAGAGTTTAAATGGGTCATCATCATGCAGCTGGGCAACAGAATTAATGTTATCAGAAATATTTGATAAGTCAAGAACAAGATTCATCATATTTTCATTGAAATATTTCCGTGCATTGTTCATGTTATGCAAAGGCTCAGCATAGGCTTTGTTTACTGGCTTTCCCAAAACAGGAATAGATTCCTGACGAGACTTCTCTGATCTGATTAATTTCAGAACCTTGGCATGCTTGGTGGAGTCAGCATTAGTGGAGGTCTTTAAGCTTAATTTTTAAGGTTTCTACCTTTTCTGCCACTCCAACTCTCTCGTCATATGGCCATGGCCTCCATGTATCATCAGGCCTATCACGAATTGTGCCCCCCATCGTTCCTTTGTCTGAATCACAGACATTAGCAAACGTTGAAAATTAATGGGCTGCATTATTTAATTCTCCAGCAAAGGATGCAACCCATTTCATGTCCCCTGGTACAAGCTCAAATTTGAATTAAATCGTTTGGTCTTCAACTGTGTAGGTCTGGCTCTCAATTTGCTCTATTTGGGTTACGAGATCTGTGGCATACCTTCTCATTACAATGTGGTCCTCTTTACAATTGGCACCACACAGTAACAAATTATCTGATGGGCAGGCCACCCTCTTTCCAACATTCAAAAAACTTATCAGCCTTGCTGTGGCCTCAGACTCTTTGCCAAATGGAGCACCATCTGACCCTATGGCAACCTTAAAATTACCAACACCCTGGTCAAACCAGGTAAGTAGAGGGCTGTCTGCAGAATAGTACTTTTCATTTACAGTTAAATACATTTTTGTATCATCCTCTAAGTCTTCAGAGTAGCTATTCAGGTCATGTAAATGCCCAGTATCTAAGTTATTTCTGTATTTGACAAGTTTGTCATAAGGGACTGCTTTTGGGATAGGTACCCCCTCTATAAATTCAAGGCAACTTTTTTTGGAGTTTTTGGTCCCAACCTCATTGCTCCTCAAACTCAGTCTCTCCTCATATCCTTGTATTTAGTTTTACCTATTAAACCCCCACTATACAGAATTTTCAGGCTGCGGTCAGCATTTTCATTACTAGACTCGAGATCCTGGACCTTCTTTTTCACAACTGCTGGCAATACCTTATTCATTATCTTGGGGGTGTTTTCCAGGTAACTAGTAAGTTGTTTAACACTAGCATTGGCCACAAAGGTACTCCACAAACCATCAAGTGCTGGTTTGGGGTTGTGGGGAGTTGCCCCATGAACGGATGAAACAAACCCAAAAGTCTCAGATATCCTTTCAGGCCCCTTTGCTGATCTAAATCTAGCTTTGCTGAGTTCCCTATTTTAACTGAGCTAGGATTGTGCTGCCTAGCATTTTCCTTCCTCGATGTAACTGATTTTACAACACTGGTCTTTCTCCTGAGGGGTTTGTTAATCATGTCATCTAACTATGTGATCTGTTTTGAAAATAAAAATTACCAGTATGGTATAATCAAGGCAGTCATGTGCAACACTAACAAATCAAAAAAACAAATAAAACAAAAATATCATGATAAAAATATCACTGTATTAATCTTCAAGAATTGCACAATCCCTATATAATATTTTTTCCCAGATGATGCACAGACAAACAGGATATAGACAGACAAGAATTCAGATAGGTGACTTCTTCAAACATGTAATTCCTGTCAGAGCACCAAGGGTAATATATTTTTTTAAAGTATGGAAATATGAAAAGAAAAATTGAATGAGAATTTCTTCACAGAAAAAAAAGATACACACAGGACATTAACACAGGACACAAAGACATTTAATAAAAATATGTATGCTCGAATGTATTAATCAACTGTTGCAATTACTAAAACCCTGCTTACAAGAACCTAGTGATTTAAGAACCAACAGGCTGAAATATGGCATTTAAATACCTAAATCTATGAGATGGTCAAAATTTTGTAATTAATTTTGTGAGAAACAGGTGCTAAACCATGATGAATTAGTTGATCAATATTTAGTCTGTGAAGGATTAAAGAATAAGAACCTATGAAGAAGCTAACAAGCCTGAATTGTGAAAAACTACCCAAAAATATAAGAACCCATGTTCTGCTTAACCAAGAAAATTCTAGGTTTTTATATGCAGGTTTTTACTGTATTCAATTATTTTGAATCGCGCGCTATTCTCACTGGTATGTCCGGAAAGAATGCCGTAAATTTGGAGAGTTATGTAACTTCTCTGCGCCTCAATAACAACGTGTGATATGGTTATGTAATCCCCATTCATCTAATGGTATATATTTCCTGGTTTCCTACTCCATTTACACATTTAAGTCATTTCGACGGTGGTGCGGACTTAAGTACAGCGCCCCACCCTCCTCCCCGCAGCGATGAAGGTGTTCCGCTGGCGAGCTACCCGCTCACCTTTACCTCGGGCTTGCCTCTCTCCCATAACTCTTCCTACAAGCCAAGGTATTCTTTGCGGGTAGTACCAGTGGGAATATATTACTATATAAATATTGACAACCGCCGTCGCGCGAAATACGATGCTGTAGTAAAAAGTCGCCAAAGAAAAAATAAAACCTTTTATTTTTGAAACATTGTTTCTTCATTATCGAAGAAGGATAATAACGTTGATCAGACATGGTTTACTTATTACAATCAAGTTTCGTTAAAGGTCAAAATAACACTCTTTTGCCGAACGTTCGTTGCAGCCGCGCAAGCTTTACGCCTGAAACTTTCTCGAGGGATAACTTGCCACGTTTTAAAACCGGTGATTTTATGCGCCCGGGAGCCCACGGTGTTAAAATGTCCTCTGCCCTCACAGTCAAGCGCTTCCCTGTCATAAAAATTAAAAGATTACTTTGTCCATCAACAATGCCCATAATGCAGTATTAAAAAGCAGAGAAGCACTTTGCATTAAAAAATATATAATAAATAATTTTTATTACATTGTAAAGCTTAGGGTATTACGTTTTAAAAATAAAGCAAAAAAAAGCAATTGGTGAAGAAATGAGTTCTTATAAATTAAATGAGTCACAGGGGATTGGGGATCAAATAAAACCAAAGGAGGGCATAGCAAAAACTTTTAACGTTTCAATGCATGGCCTTACCCTGTAGTAGTATAGGAGGGACCGAATAGGCCTTTTTCACGACCCCCGTGCGATTATCGATTACCCTCTCTGTCACCTAGCAACGGTGAGCTGGCTGGCAAGCCGTGAGACGAGGACGAAAAATACAAAGCTTTCAGTGAAGACGCGTGTGGCAAATAAAGGGGAAAAATAGTTTTATGATCTAAGTTCCTGCGAAATATTTTACCGAAAAGCTTTTCTAGAGTACCTTGGCCGAAAAATCTAGACAATAAAGACAATGGGAGTGTGCGAAAAACGAGACAGAAGATTGACTGAATTTCCTTCCAGATTGACAACATGGCGGCCGCAGGAGGTAGGACTTTGTAATTTTTGCCCGATTATTAGTGAAATGTTTCATTTAAAGCAACAACAGGACTCTTATGTTAGACTCTTTAGAAGAACGTTATGTCCCCGAGTTGAGTTCTTTCTTTGAAGAAAAAAAAGTAATATTAACGCCGTTTCCGTTCGTAAAGTTACTTAACTTATAATAAGCGTAGTCTGACTCATTTGGCACGACACTAAGTCCAAACGTACAAAACACACAGAACTGAACTTAAGGAAAAGCACAATCCTTTCTACCCTGCTAGTAGAGGCTTCTTCACTGTATGTTTCTTTTTCGTTGACCTATTTATTGGCGATTCGGTTTGTGCGTTGTTTTGTTGTTCTGCACTATGACACGATACTTTATAATTAATCACAGGAAAAAGCTCTGCTCTCAGGGTACATCATTTCCCACAGATAAGCTGCCATCATTTTATTATAGTTGGTATTTTTTACCTTAGGGAAGTGAAAATTAGTGTGCTGTCGACTGGACGTAAAAATGTCAACAGTACAGGGTTTTTGAGTTTTAGCTTGTAGCTTTAAAGTGTACTGACACTTTATTTTAAGTAATGTCAACTCTCCACAGATAACTCTACGTCTTCCCTCGTTCCTTTCCCATCCTTAACGTTTGGAGATGTGGAGGCATATGTAAAAAAACGCTCTGGGTGTGTGACAACCACCAAGGCTTACAATTTTTTTTTGCAGAACCAGGCTATCTCTATGGTGTTAAAGGTAAAGCAGCTGTAGATTAAATTGTACTCTTTGATGTGCATACGGCCCTACTATGGAAAGTACTAGGATTTCTGTGAATCCTTCACTAGAATATTTGTACTGAACAAAACTACAATATTTTGTAACAAATCTTGAGATTCTCCCTCACATGGCAAGTGAATACAGAAAATCCAAAAAAATCCTGAGTGACAATGCGGGTGATATACAGTAAATGTATGAAAATTTTTGCAAACGTTATGCGGGTGACAGCCCTCAAAACCTTCTGACACCCGCCTAATGTGGGTGAGTTGACAGCTATGATGCTTAGACAAGCCCTGCCCCTTGGGAAAATTAACCATGATGTCCTTTCCTGAAAATTGCAATGCCCCCATGGGTGATGTTTTGGATTTGGGATATTTTGTTGTTCTTAAATTGTTGATGGTACCATATTTTTCAGTAAAGCTGAGATAAACTAATATACACAGTTTAAAATTTTGTATTTTGTTTCAGTTGTGTATTCTCCAGGAACTGCAGTTGTATCTGGAAAGTGTTTTCATTCTATGAGGAAAAATGAGCTGCCTCATAAGCTAGAAGTAAAGGTAAAATCTAAAGATGAAATCACTGGACGGTGCAGTTGTGTAGCAGGTGCAGGAGGCTTTTGCGATCATGTGATTTGTCTTCTCTTCTTTATGGCACACTGTAAGCAGATGGGACTTACATCACTACCAGACGATTTGACGTGTACTAGCATGCAGCAGAGATGGAACATGCCACGGGGGAGAAAATTGAGCAAAAAGAAATCCAGGATGTGCTTGTGAAAAAGCCACAAGCACGCTTGGAAATTAAGGTCGCGATTTGGGCAAACATTTCAACCCGTTGCGTTACCGAGACAATGCGCAAGACAAACAAAATTAAGCATCATTTCACGGTTCTTCTATTAGTCTGGGAGCATGTGTAGTGCCGTGGGAATTTTGTGGTGAAAGCAAGCCACCTACCTAGCAGTATTAAGGGGACCCTAAGGAACACGAAAATTGTTGTTGGCAATTTTGCAACTTGCACCGAGGGCCGCTAAGGGGGTACATTATATGGTCCTATATAACCCAACATGGAAACGAGGCTGAATAGTTAAAAGGCATGTAGCGTTTGCCAAACACAATAAATTCATACCAAAACAACTTAAAAGTGATATAGAGAAGCTGAAAGACATCTCAACCATGTCTGGTCAATATACAAAGGGTCACGTGATCTTGCTAGCATGAAAACGAGGCTGAACGGTTATTGTCTTTACAAAAATGAAATGACATTAATTTTGTACAGCTTTTCTTCACAATATTTATTCCCATACCTCAGATAATGGTGCGCCTATTGCGAACCAAGTTAATCGTGTGTCCTAGACATTTTCGAAGCTAGAGTTAAGCCGGAAATACATCATTGATGAAAACAACAAGGCTCTACTAGTCACACATGTATTGCTCAGTAAACATAGCCACTCTAATCTTCAATTATGTCTGACAATGTGTCCTCTTCATCTTCAGTGTCACTACTCTCATCTGTCTGATTCGCGTTGTGGCAATCTTCATCCGTCTCGATGCTGCAGCGACAGAGGTCTGTGCATGTAAGGCCTGCTTTCCGACATGTACATCTGTTCGTGGTACACTTGTCCTTGACACAGCCACACTTTACTAGATGCAGTATGGCAGCAGGTGCCGGCTGCAGCGTAGTCATGACTGGAACCCACTGATCTACAAGTGAACAAAAAAGTATTAGAAATACATTAGCCTTTTGTCAAAGATATAACCCTCCCATATACATGGCGAATGGCTGGCAAAAACAGGAAACTTGAGATGCCAACGTTTCGAGCTATATTTCAGTTCATCACCAGGGCTGCCCTAATAACTGAAATATGTTCGAAACGTTGAAATGCGGACATTGCAACCTTTTGTTAGAGTTTGCCCTAACGTTAACATTTACCTCTATTAAGTGTCCATCCATAATCTTCGGGTGAGGGGATTGCTGGATTTGGTACCTTGTCGTTAGCCCACACCATCGCTTGGTAATGGGCGCGTAGTATAGCCAATCTCAGGGCTGCTTGTGTTGGCGCGAGTCTCTCGGATTCTGCCTGTTTTCTTCGGAACAAAAGCCATCGCAGATCTTTCAAGCAAACGATTTTTGTTTTCGGCAGGTAGAGCTTGCAGACTAACTTCTCGATGGCTGAGTAAATAGCTGGCGTAGGCATTATGGTCGAGCCAAGATCTGCAAGTGCTGTGACAGAATCGTCATCTGCGCTAAGAAATGCCTTCCAGCATTCAAGCTTGCTTTTGAACGCGTAGCTGCCGGTTACATCAGCCCCGCTCCAGGCATGGAATCCGGGAAGAGCTGACGTTCGGGACGGACCCAAAGCACGCACTATAGGACGAAGTTGGATCACGCGATGACGTTCTCCTCTTCCAGTTATGAAGCAGGTATCTTCGCATAGCTCTGGGTAGCGTCTGAGAGCCAGAACAAATACATCCGTATCTGGGGAAATGATCTCGATACTTGTGGCTCCTGTGACAGTGGCGTCAACAGCATGAAGAATGAGTTTCGTATCTGCTTCTTCTTGGTCGCTATCTAAATAGGCCATGTCCTTGTGTGTTGCTCTGCATTTACTGCTCCATGCCACTACTACGCGAGCTCTCTCCCGAATCCCTGTTTCAAGAGTCTTGCTGGCAAGATACTCAGTAAGCTCTTTCTTTGTATCTGTGTGAGCCAGAAGTGTCTTGAGTGGCACCTAACAGGAAAGGCATTTATCATAACGTATAGGCAAATCAAATAATGATTCTTCCTTTTTCATTTTACGAATTTTACAAACTATTGGTGATATTATGGGAAGGTACCTTTGCAATATGTGTGGTATCGGTGATCTTGTAGTGAACTGGATCTTGTCCTCCTTGTCGTTTCACTCTGGTAGCTGTCTTCAAAGACATCGTTAGATCATACCTATGCCGACAAAGTGATAATTATATATTTTTAATTTTACAGCTAAATTGATATTGAGGAGCTAAGAAACTAACCTGTCAAATATAATGCGAAGTTCATCGGTATCATGGTACTTGTTGAACATAGTTCTGGTAAAATGATCGGCTAGATGCGAACAGTTCTTGATCCAATCAGGTTTCTCGAGTGCTTGCAACTCAGCCATCCCATCGACAAGAGACACTTTCAGCTGCGTCCTAACATCATTGATCTCGGCGGGGCGCACGTTTGCCATCTCATCTGGCAACTTCTCTAAGATAGCCATTAGGGCGCTCTTTGTTGTGCAGTGAAGCATAGTACCATCTGCAGCAAACATTGATCGAGGAACAACAGTGAACTCATAGTCCCCAATTGCCTCTTTGATGTCTATCTCAGGGCGAGACTTGCATACGATGGTCATTCGCGCGAAGAGTGCGCGGTCTTCCTTTAGCTCGATCACCTTATCCTTTGTTGCTACTCGGATGGTCTTGCCTGTGCTCTTCCATGTTGCAAGTTTACGCTTCTTCATGATGGCCCAGATGCTAAGCTTTGAAGACTGAATCCGTTCCTTCGTGTATTTGGCGAACAACTCTTTGCCAATCGCACTCTGGCCACAAACATCTTCTTTGACTTTCGCCGACATTACTACCTTTGTAACCAGGTTGAACAGGTCGGGACTTTGTTCTAAGAACGGATTGACAAAACGTTTAATGCTGCTGAGCATCTTCTGGACGTTCTTCTCTTCCCTTGATCGAGCAGCCGTAGTGAGGTCATGATGCTGAGATGGTGCTTTGGCAGAGGTACCGGCCATCTCCTTGGCTTGCTCGGCAAGTCTTGCGAGCTCTGGTGCTATAAGAAAATACTTAGCACGAGCAGTGGCATTTAGAGTGATGCCAACGAGGCCCCCAGAGACCTTCATCGAACGGTTTACATGCTCTAGGGCATTGTCAGCGCCAATTGCACAGAAGGGAACTTTGTTCTTATTGACAACCCAATTTCTCTTCTCGGAAACTTCTTCGTAGATTTCAGGAGCTGTTGTTTGCAGTGACTTCATCTCAGCCAAATACAATGGAATCATCCGAGCGTAGTTAAGCATATCATGTGCGAAAAAGTATTTCACAAACAGTTCCAGTGCTTCTAAATGTAGATTCCAGTCGCCGGTCCTTACAGCCTTGATAAAAGACATCATCTCTAAAACCATCTCCATATACTGGCGTGTAAACTTAAACATGGGAACGTGTTTGCGCTTCGCATCGAATGCTTCGATTTTCTCCATAACCTCAGTGGATTCGACTGTCTTCACTAGACTGTCATGCTTTGATTTGATTTGTTCCTTGGAATTAGAATCATGAAAGGCCTGGCTGAGATCTTTGGCCGATTCTGCAAGACTGGCGCGCAAATCTTGGTTTTCGTCGAAGAAAGCTTCCTGGTACATTTCAAAGAGAGCCTGTAAAGTTACTTGATGAGCGCTCACCCCTCTCTTCACATGTTTACCACCAATAATCTGCTTCACAGTCGCAGGCCCATAAAGATCTGATTCCACCCAGCACATGTCCAAGCCACTATTCTCAATGAAAGCGCCAATCGCTCGAAGCTCAGCCATCACAATGTGGAGCTCGCCTGGTCTTAGAATGACATGTCCCAAGTCACCACGACTCATCTGCAGTTTCTTGGCTGGTTGGTAAAGGCCCATGTCCAAAGAGATCACAGTTTTCTTGTTAGTACCTACAACTTTCACTGTGATTTGCTGTGCCTGCATCAGGACGGTCAGTAACGTTTGCCACTCATGTGCTGGTGCAGCGATCAAGGGAGGGTTGCCAACGCGTGTCAACGGCATTGGATCACTGATAGCCGAGGTAAATGCAGACCAAACAGGGACATCAGTACTCCTAGCAGCATCTTCTTCGGGCTGTCCGGCTTCCTCCTCTGGTACATCGATTGCATGTCTGGTCAAACTACGGCCAAGCAGCCATGCATAATCTTGGCTTCTTGTTTGTACTGGAAGCTTGTCTTCTGGGGATAATTCAAATTGCGGAAAAGAAGGGCCAACAGGCTTTGCGGGAGGCGCTGCGCATTCAAGAAGATCTGTGACCGTTTCTGGAAGTTCTCTGATAGAGCGGCGCTGATCTGATGTATTTAAGGTGAGTTCTGGTTGTTCATCTTCTGCCTCTTTCCTCTGATATATTGCTATAGCTGTTCCGTGAAACGTGTTTTTTCTATCGGGTGTATCCTCTGCAAAATCCACATTGTCTGCGGCAAAAAAAATGTGTCTTCCCATAACAACATCTGGAGGAATGTAGAGACCGCCATTAACAGCCATACGCTCTAGCACAGTCGATTCAATTTGTGCCTCAACCCTTAAAACTCTGTTATAGTCCACGGACATTCTAAAACCATGAAGCATGTCAATCAGTTGTTTGCTCCTTACAGCCTGGTGTACAGCAAGACCAACGGCCAACTGTTGTGGCATCTCACTCACGGATCTTAGAGTTTCGGATTTCATGTTCGTGGCCTGCCTCTGTGTTAAACACATGGAAACTGTAGCCTGAGAGAGAGTCATAGCGCGTTTGTACACTTCTTCGGATTTCTTTACGACCTTAAGCTCGTTGTTGGGACCCTGTATAATCCATCGGTAGAAACTAAGAAGTTCCGTTGGTAGATTCACATCAGAGAGGTTCTCGAGTGACCCTGTAAACTCCTATTTCTTACACCTCAGAATTGACTTTCTGATTATTGTAGCTGCATCGAAAAGCGTTTTCAGTTCACAATCGAAGTCTGCGGATTGGTCATCTTCAGCCATCTGAATTATAGTGTCCCTTGTTTGCTTAACGCTAACTCTCTCAGATTCGTTGACTCTCTTAGGCGCATGGAACTCGATCTCCGGTATTTCTCGCTTAAGAAGCTGCTTCAAAGCCCTTCTATCATAGTGAGGATCAGGTACATTATTAGCCTCTCTTATACTTTCAAAAGAAGCCTGCAACTCTGACATATTCTTAATCTTGCCACTTCTTAAAGACATTTCTACCATAGTAAAGAACTCAATCTCAGCTGCAATTTCGCTGGCTAAGTTGCGAGATCGAGAGCCAGATGCAGCTTGCCGCAAAATATGTGTAACGTTTCTTGCCCAACAAGTTTTGTGGTATTTGATGTCTATTGCATGCGCATCACATTCGGCAATTGCTGTATTGAGCTTCACTAGCAGTTTGTCATTACCTGACTTCTTGATAGCCGCCCGAAGTGATTCCCCTGCAGAGTTCCACTTGGCGTTCCACTAAAAACCCGTTCCATTAAAAACACCAAAAGCTTTTCTTAACTAATGAACTCAATTTGATTTTACCTTTCTTGTGCTCGTTTTAACATTCCAGCATGGCTGACTTCCTGGTAACATGATCTATGCCACGATCCTTTCTGCTTTTTTATCTCTTCTAGTGATGTTCTCTGTAACTTTTCCCAAATTTGAGTGTAACTACCGTATTTTGTCCATTGTTTTATGGAACTAAAAACCTTGTCATAGGCCGTAGGATTCTCCACAAGATCTTCTACATTTCCCTTCTTTGGCAAATAATGCACAATCTAAAATCTATGCTTATGGGTTCGACTTCTACAGTGTTTGAAAAAGGATTTGTCTGCTCCATCCAGATCGACGTGCTGCTTTACATGATCTGTAAATCCAAGATGGCGGACCTCTAACACGATGAAAATTACCGCTGATCAAAATATCCCAACATGCATCTCTTTCTGTCTCAATCGATTTTCTATACATGATAATAGACTGCAAGATAATATAAAACCCATGTAGCACTCATTTATACTTTCAAATCATTTTATTAATATTTTCCTGCAGTTAATAGCTCCCATAATGTGACAAAACTGAATTACTCAACCATCCAGCCTCACTTTAAATCGCTTCATTTCATTTTATTCTGACCCGTTTTTATTTCTTATACAGTAGAAAAAGGGTATTCTGAACAAAACTTGGAATTA
The DNA here is from genome assembly GCA_033964015.1 of Scolanthus callimorphus. Taxonomy (NCBI): domain Eukaryota; kingdom Metazoa; phylum Cnidaria; class Anthozoa; order Actiniaria; family Edwardsiidae; genus Scolanthus; species Scolanthus callimorphus. The sequence continues at coordinate 8,328,386 of CM066911.1, forward strand.
TTTGGGTCACTATAGATAGCTTTTTCGTTAAAAAAAAAACTAAATAAAATTCAGCCTCGTTTTCATGCTTGCATGATCACGTGACCCTGTGTATATTAACCAGACATGGTTGAAATGTCTTTGAGCTTCTCTATATCACTTTGAGTTGATTTGGTAATGATATATTGTGTTTGGCAAACGGCTACATACCTTTTAACTATTGAGCCTCGTTTCCATGCTGGGTTATATAGGGCCATATAATGTATCCCCCTGTAGCGGCCTCGGTGCAAGTTGCAAAATTGCCAACAACAATTTTCATGTTCCTTAGGGTCTCATTAACACTTCTAGATAGGTGGCTTGCTTTCACCACAAAAATCGCACGGGACTTAAATTTTCGACATATGCTCCCAGACTATATTACTTTTCGGCATTAAAACATATCTAAATAAAAATACCTTTCATTTTGTGAAACCTAACTGCAGTAAACCTTATAATTTTTACGGATGCAAATTATAATTACCAACACGCATCAAGTTGACCTCTGCGTATTAAAATGTCACGTAAGCGTTAACATAGCATAACAATCACGTATAACTAAACACAGGAATTCTTTCAAAATACAAGCTGCTGCTCTTACTTGGTGATAAATTCTTGCCGCAAATATGTTTCCCTTCTCTAAGACTCGATATTCTTCGCTTTGATTCTTGAATCCAGTGAATATTTGTACAATATGCATGCATGATGTACAGAGCTTCGATCGAGACATCGCTAGCGGCTCGAAACACTAATCAAAAATGTCAAATTTTTGTTACAAAAATTCACTGACTAAATCGCTTCTAGTAGGAACCTATTCTTGTGCGATAGAAAAATGAAATATTCTAGTGTGGTTCTATCGTTTCACTTTTTTCAGAATCGAACTAAATTAGGCCATAAATTTATATTTCCAATGCTCAGAAATCAGTTCACAATCGCTCTGAAAGTTTAAAAATTACTGTTCTTTCAGTGGTGTCCGCACTTATACATGAAAAGCTAATGTAGACATATCACATACCAAAAGAAAGCTTAATATCTGTAGAGTTGGAATCCATTGCTATTTTATCAATTCTAGACACCAGTTTCCTTTGAGCCACCCTAAAACAAAGTCTACCCACGACAGCGAAACCCCCTTTGCCCGCGACCGCGCAAGAAGTTGAGCCAGAGGACTGGCACTACCGTGACATCTAACTTCGCCCAAATCGCAAAGATAATTTCCAAGCGTGAAGCACATGCTGATTACACAAAGTATGTGAAAAGCACCCTGTATTCACCGTGTACTACCTATGACGTTTGGAACAAGACCCATTTTGAAGGTCTGGACCCTAAACCTCTTATGGCAACAGTGGTCCCAAACAAGGAGGATTTTCAAAACATTCCATTCATTACCATCAAGTTTGGAAATGCTCTAAAAGGAAGTGTCATTTCATACCAGCAGAGATTATCAAATGACTATATAATAAATGACTTTACAGTACCCAGATTTCCAGATTTACCACTCTCAGAAACAGAGGACACCATACAAAACAATTACAGTAGCTGTTTAGATGAAAATAAGTTTGCTTCCCTGGAGTCTCTAACTATGACCAGAGAGGTATCAATAGACACTGAGAAAAGGACAATAACTCAAAGCTCAAACAACCTATGGCATTTACTGAGAGCCAAAAGAATCACGGCAAGTAAATTTGGATTGGTTGCAAGAAGACAATCTAACTTTGAGACATTAATCTCCCAGCTAAATCCTTCCAGGAGAGTTGTGACTGCAGACATGAGAAGAGGCATTCAACTTGAAGGTAGAGCTGCAGAGGTGTATGCAAGAGTACACAAAAAGAACTGTGTCAACCTTTACCCTTCTGGCCTGATTATAAATCCCAAATGCCCATGGTTGGGGTGTAGTCCAGATCGTAAGGTGTATGACATGGAACTAGCAACTAGACGGGAGTGTCCTTTTGGGCTTCTGGAGGTGAAAGTAGTAAAGGAAGGTGTGACTGACTTCCAGCATGTCAGATACATTGAAAGGAATGCAGATGGTACCTTCAAGCTGAAAGAAAACCATGAGTACCATTACCAAGTACAGTGCCAACTAGGCCTTACTGGGCTTACATGGTGTGATTTTTTTAGTTACATTAGTGATACCAAATTTTTGTGCACTCGAATTCCTTTTGATGATACATTTTTTGCTTCCAGTAAAGATAAAGTGGACACTTTTTTCTTTAATTATTACATTTCCTAAACTTAAACTGCAGCCTTGGTGAAGGAAGTGTTGCCTGTGTGTACCAAAGAATGTAAATTTTGTAGATAGGACTCCATTTTGCCTTTTTAAGAAAAAAATATGGAAATACAGTAAGTGTCCTTGCAGCCGCCTGCCTGGATGGGATTGTTGTGTGTGACTCTGATCTGGGCTGCTGTATGGAGTCTAAAAATACAGATGAACTCCAAAAATCGAATTTACTGTTCTGAGAAATAAATGGATGGAGCGATTTTAAGACAGATTTTACCAGGATTTCGAGCAATTTTGTCAAAAAGTGGCCAAAAATCCAGTTACTTAAAAGTCTAGAACCCCTTGGCTTGATGTTATTATAAGGAATATTGGCTTCGTCCCGCCAATAAATTCGCATGGAAAGCGGAGAAATTAAATTTCAAAGTTTACCACCTGGAGTACAATAATGGGAAAACTACATGTCATACGCAATTCCTTCCAAACCCCTATACCTTGTATATTAACTTCGAAATGTGTTTTCATAGGTTCGTAGATTTCTTGACAGAACTAGCTTGAGTTACTTCTTGCATGCAAACCTTTCAAAAGATAATTAAAGCCAATAGGTTTTGTACTTTCTAGTAACCTGATTTTTGACCACACGTTGCTCGAATCACTAAAACAATCTGTCTTAATACAATTGATAACATCCAGACTTATATGCCATGCTATCCAATAATGAGCATTGCATGAGATTACATGGACCTGGGTTGATAAAATTTTTTATGTAATTTGCACCAGGTATCAGATTTCTTTGACAATTTATTTTTCAGTTATTAAAAGGTGCAATTCCAGGACAAATCCATACCCCCACCACAGGGAATGCACTTAAAGTCCCCCCCCCACACACACACACACACACCTCTGGAATTTCCAAAGAAAAATACAGTATTTGTATGGAAAATAACAGGTAAATTGACCCCCCACCCCTCTGGAATTTCCAATTCCCTCCTTGGTGGGGGTATGGAAATTTTCTAGAATTATAATGAAACGAGGTCACATCAAATGTTAGAATATGTTTACCTATCAATAATATTTAAAAAAAGAAGTTATGCTTGACACCAACATAACCATAGATGCCAATCCTCAATAATTTTGGTGGTCACATTTTGATCTTGTTCTTTTCTGTTCTCCCATACTGGGTTCAAACCACACTGGGTTCAAATTGCCCACATTTAATACCTGCAACACTAGTTTTGTAAGTAATATCCCAAGTTTTTTTCACACTGCAAAGATATTTTGAGGGCCAAAAACATACCATCTCCCATATATTAAAGGTTGGCACGTGGCATTTGACACTTCATTTGCAGGGGAGATAATCACCCATATGACTTTGTAGAAATTCTGCTGCATGACTCAGATTTCAGTTTTGCCATGGATGAAGTTTTGTCTGGAATGAAACAAATGTGTCTGCCTGCTATATTCATGTGCATGAAAGACAAAGTACACACATACAAACCATATCATAGGCAAAAAGATTGATCAATACAGTGCACATTCCATATACATTGTACACTTTCCTACAAAGAGCCAAACAATCTCAGATGATTATTGGACATCTCAGTCCTTTTCAAAAGAATGTCATAACAGTAACCATCACTTGATGGCAGACATCCCACATAGCTAATCTCTTATTATGATGTGTTCTGAATTAATGGCCCTTGAAAATTTGTAAGTAAACAACAAATTGTGTATATTTGATTAATGGAGCCAATTGTGTTAACTGCAATATCAGAATCAAATATGTGATATTCCTTTGATCTGCGTATTGCACGCTCGACATGTATCCTTAATTTTGCAATTGTCTTTGTTTGAAGAACTTCATGTTCACTAAACTGGCCTCTTGCTTGTAAAAATGGAGGAATGTTAAGGCCAACACCAATGTCTCGTAAAACGTCATCTATATCAAAGCCTTTGTCGGCCATGACGGAATCCCGAGGCTCCAGGAGGTCCAGAATACCTGAGCATCTAGTGATTTCCTGATCTGATATTCCACCAGTGTATAGCCCTGAAACAAATGTTACTGCACCATGTCGTGCAATCTCTATAAATCTGCTCTAGTAGTGCTGCTCTTGTACGAAGAATACAACTGTGACTGCAGCAAAAGGGACGATGGACTTTGGACATACATTTCAGTGCAGTCTAGTATGACTCTTGTAGACGGGTAGAGCTGTTTGCACTCCTTTGGCATGCACACATCAATTTGTTCCCTGGATGGCCATACAACTTGATGGCCCAATACAAAGCATAAGAAATTGGCCCATGTTGTTAGTTTCCTACTAACACTTGCAACACTAATGTCAAACCTAATGGCAATATCCTGGACAAATAGCCCACACTTTACTCTAACAAGGAACAAAAACAGTTCATCAATCAGTAACATGCTTCTCTGGTTTGGTCTGCTTTCACCAATTCCTGAGGCATAGGAGTAGGTCATAGTACTAGCCATAGGTTCAATTAACTTGAAAAAGCGTGTCAAATGTGCGTATGATGTAAAACCAGTATAAAATCTAATAAGCTCATTGTCAGTTGAGAATCTTTCCAAGCCAAATTTAAGATTACCCATTATTTGTATATTTGATTCGTTTATCAATCTCTGTTGTTCCAGCTGTTCTCTCAGCTTTGCTATTTGTCCCTTTAGCCTGTTGGACATACTCTTTGCCTCTATATATGTATCTTCCATTAGTCTACGAGTTGCATTGAGCTCTCTGAATATGTTATTTACATTTCAGAGTTGCTGAGATCAATAAAAAAGTTTTAAAAAACTTGCATAAGGGAAATGGGGTTATTATACTTACACTTGACTCCTTCCCCGTTTATATTTCCCCTTTTTAATTTTGGCCTAAGAAGTTGCCCTTTTTGAAACTTGCATGGAAGACAGCAAGTCATTTCCACAGTTCCTCACTCTATTCTGATTCAAATTGGAATTCTAGCCTGAACTTGAGTCTACCGTTGACCAATGACTTCAGGCTAAGATTCCAATTTGAATCACAATAAAGTGAGGAACTGTGAACTGTGAAAAGGACTATTCTAGAAAAATCCTTCCCCCACCACAGAGGGAAAGCACTTAAAGACCCCCCTACCTGTTCTAACTCCTTCCATTGGCGGGGGTATGGTTTTTTTTTCTGGAATTGCACATTCCTGTATGTTACTGTATGGGGTCTTTAACGTATTAGGCAATTTACTGGCAAGAATGACATGATTAATTTAGCAACTTTTCTAGGCAGTTTCTCCTTTGAAAACTCTCAAACTGGAACTACCATCATAGGTTTAAGTGAAGACTCATTTAGTCAAAACCCATCTAGAGACTCCACCATCAGCCAAAAAGAAATCATGTCATACCTTTGAAAGGGATTTACTATGGGGGATGTAGACTCCAGTGGTGCCCAATCAAACACAGTTGGTATGACCCCTTTCTTTAACATATTCAAAGTCGTGTTTATGGAAGTGTTTGGAGCACACTCTTGCATTACCTGTGATCTAAAAAGAAAAATATGTTAATCACAATTTTCGCATACTCCCACTAGTTGAGATGAAAGTGAGACACATCAACTTTGCAAACAGACAGGATAAAATAATATATAGGGGAACATTCATAGCTTGAAAATAATTTTTTTAATAATTAAAACATTATCAAATTTCAAGTCTCGAGATGGCTGCAATGCAAGAAATGTTTGTTGCTGGATCAATTAATTTTGTATAGTTATACTCAAGTTCTTGTTCCCTGGTATTCGATAGAACGAAAGATCCGGATTGTATCGTGCATCACCTGTGCAGCGAGGTACACAGCAGTGATCGTGCGATTTGCCGCGCTTTGGGACGATCTCATTGTCTTCTCGATTATTTTTTCTATCCCTAGAACCACATCCTTGAAAAAATATGACAAAAACTTAACTTTAAACCGTTTCTCAAGGCTATCATGAAACATTTCACTAATAATCGGGCAAAAATACAAAGTCCTACCTCCTGCGGCCGCCATGTTGTCATTCTGGAAGGAAATTCAGTCAATCTTCTGTCTCGTTTTACGCACACTCCCATTGTCTTTATTGTCTAGATTTTTTCTCATGTGACTCGGCCAAGGTACTCTAGAAAAGCTCTTCGGCAAAATATTTCGCAGGAACTTAGATAATAAAACTATTTTTCCCCTTTATTTGCCACACGCGTCTTCACTGAAAGCTTTGTATTTTTCGTCCTCGTCTCACGGCTTGCCAGCCAGCTCACCGTTGCTAGGTGACAGAGAGGGTAATCGATAATCGCACGGGGGTCGTGAAAAAGGCCTATTAGCCTGTGTTTTTTTGTGGCGGAATACTAATTTTGTGGCGGAGGTCAGTTGTCACGTCAGAGTCACGTCAGGAATGTTGGGGCGGTGGTCAGGAATGTGGAGAATGTAACAGGTGGAGAATAAGTTCTACGCATGCGCTAGAAAGCCAAAGGGAATGGAATCTGGTCAGAGTGGAGCGTTACGTTTCGGTTTGTCCCATCGATTTCTCTGGATTATTTCTGCGTAAATGTTGCTGAAGATGCTTAAAATATTCCTCGGCATTATCCTATTGTCATTCAAAAGGCCGGTCGATGCTTAGGATGCTTCAAATAGTATTCTATTTCATAACACTCCCATTCATACTCAGTTGAAATAAGGTATGGAAATAATGATTGACCAGCGGACTAAGCCAAGCTGGAACAGCTTGGCTTAGGGAGATAAGGGTCGCGGTACGACCCGAGCAATGTGGGATGGGAGGGTGGGCCGTTCCCTCTCCTCGTTCCGCTGGAAAACTGAGTGTGAGTGGAATTAACAGATCCTCCCACTATTTATTACAAAGTTCTTACGTAATCAACGTGAAACATTCTCACTTAGACGAAAAGACTGCATTGTTATAGCATATTTCAAATTCGCATATGATTATGAGTGTTATGAATAGTATTCTATTTCATAACACTCCCATTCATACTCAGTTGAAATAAGGTATGGAAATAATGATTGACCAGCATTCCCTCGCAATCTGTCTCCCTTTCAGGGATGACACCTAACTACCGCGGACAATAGCTACCACTCCTCTTTTTGGAGCCCCCTTTCTTCATTACCCATTCTCAATACTCCAAAAATAAAACAAACAAACAGGATGGAAAAATCAAAGAGCATAATTGTTATGACATTAATTTCTTCGTAACACATTGTAAGAATCCTGGGATCATGTTATTTCACACAGGACGAGCTCTCTTCTGGGGGTTATCAACAGGGAATGCACAAACAAACTTCTTAAGTTGGTTTGCATCCCTCCACGGACTAGCAACCTCATCAGACGTTTCCGCCAACTTGGCTGAGGCCCCACTGGGATTTAAGAGCGAAGGCACACAAAAATCGAGCAAAATCGCAAAATCGTGGCCACAACTAAAAATTGAATCTACCTTTATTTTATGTTTACTGCAAGATTTTAGTGAGATTTAAATTGTTCTGGGGGTTATTTTCCTAATCCGGTGTTTTTTTTGCGAAAAAATCGAGATTTTCGATTTTGCCGTCCTGGGACCCGAATATGAGGTGAAATTTACTAACAACAAAACTCGCGTCGCGCTAGATAAACAAGATTCCTATTTCAGATTTAACACTTAATTTGTACAATCTGACATCTAACCGCTTACATGGGTCGAATTTCCGGATTAAAAGGGTTGTCTTGACCCCGAGAAAGAGCATTCCTTGGTGGGTACATAACAACTAACGGATTTACAGCTTAAGTTTATCGCTAATTTTACCCATGAGGTAAACCTTCAAATTAGCTCAGATTCAGGTTTTGTACACTAGAAATATGTCACTTCAACGGGAAAGAAAGATTGATTTGGCTTATTCAGCGAGCGCTCTCAAATCTGTCAACGGATTTGTGGAATTGCACGCTAATTTGACTGATTTGTACCGGCGCGGTGTTGACACTTCACGAGAACTTTTCTCCACAAAACGACAGCTAAAATAACTTTTAATGCTACATTCTCATTATCATGACACTATGTTTGTATAAAGGTATAGCTTACCTATGTTTGAGGGGATTCTTGACCCAAACGACGTTTCTTTTGAGCTCAAATGAACAATTATGTATTCCGTGGTGAACTCCATACATTTACAATTATCGACCAGCATTCAATGTAAATAATCCCAAAAGTGTTCCAATACACCGCTCAAGTGTATTACAGGTTTGAGAGATACAACAAATATACATTTAAATAGCTTGAAAGTAAGCTAGAAACAGCATGGTTTGATATGGAGGAAATTATATTGTGTTTCAGCTAAAGAAATCGAATCCAAACTACACGCGTTAATTCTAACACGGAAAACTTGGGGGCGAAGGTCAAACCCGTCACACTTTGCCTTGCGTTACATGACATTTCTCGTGCATCATATTCAACAGAAAATAACAGAAAGGAAAATATTATCACAAAATTAATACTGGGTATAAATGAAGACGCTTGATTGGCTGTCTAGATAAATATAAAGCAAGCTTTTTTTCGTCTCAATGCAAGAGTCCTGCACGGGTGTGCGCGAACTACGAATAATAATAACGAACAGCGCGCTATAATGATAATAACGACCACAAAATAGCCCGTCATCTGGTGACGAAAAAGGTTTTACTGATTTACCTCTGGAAAATGTTCACTGAAAAGAAATGCAAAGAACACTATGTCCGTAATCTTCAAATTCGAAGCTCAGCAAAATAATTGTTGCGGGATTCCTGTGTTACACTGTTACACGCGCGTGCGCCAAGAGACGAAAAAAGAACCCAGCTAATCACAAATGTTTCTCTGACATACGCTAAGTAATTTAACAGATAATACCAGAAAACTCGCATGCTAAGCAAAATACTTACTTTGCGGGCTTCCTGTGTTCATTGCACGCAGGCCCGCCTATGAGTGGCGGGAAAAAGTCGGCCAATCATAAACATTTCCGCGACAGACGCTGAGTTTTTCGAATCTGTTGACTTGACAAATTATGACTATGATACTTTTTTACGCGCTAGGACATAAGGTTGCTTATACGCGAGCGAGCGAGTTGAAATTTCACTTCCGTTTTCTCCTACCATTTAGAACTAACATATTTACATCATCTAATTATAGCAGCTGCACTGTTCTAGAAACTCTGCAAGCCTGCTGACGTAAGGAGCTTTCCTTCTGGATGTGATGTCACTAGTGTCAATTTCAAAACTGGTGCAAATATCACGAAGCATGCTGATTGCAAATGAGGTCAGTTTGGATTTCGACTTCATTTCACATAGATCGTAACTATCATAGCAGACTGGATGTTTCATAGTTGTGATTTCAATGGCCCTCTCGCGTACATCATTGAAAGCTGCCTCGACTGCTGCCTCGACGTTTTCATCGTCGTTGTTCCCCGATTCTAAGGGAACTGGTCCTGCGGGTAGTGCTCGTTTGGCAGCCAGGCGAGAAAAGAAGCTTGTTACTTGTTGTGCAGTGAGGAATTCCGTGTTTGTGAACAAGCGTTGCCCACTTTGATCTCTTGCAGATATCATGGATCGAGCGACCTGGGCGGGACTTGCTTTGCGACCTGTGGTTTCACCAATGTTAAACTTTTCAGTCAGGTATTTCTTCTGCTTATCTGAAAATCTTGCTCGGCTAGTAACAGTAGTCAACGCCCAGCCCATGGGGCTACGTTCAGAGCTCGAAGTCGCGCCTGTTGTTTCGTGTACTTGTGGAACACTGGTGAACTGGCCTTCTAACCTCATAGCATACCCACGTGCGGCTTTGTCAAGCATAGTCTCGTGTTCTAAAGCTCGCACGTGTTTGCCACAGTCCAGGTGGTTCTGAAGAGCGGAATAACGTTGGTAAGACTTAGTGCACCCCTCTTCTGGACATGGATAGAGTGCACTAGAGAGTGTCACAGCGCTGTGTTCTTCTTCGCTCGCTTTGTCTGGTTCTCTTGTCACACGTGACTTGATGGCACAGAATGAGACGGGTGTTGCGATAGTACTGGAATTGGACAGCTCGTGCAGCTGGTTGACGTCTGGGACATTTAGATTGGAGAGAGGTATCTTTTTACCTGGACCAATCCCATACGCTTTCCAAACGCGCAGATGTGTGTCGCTGTACTCGACGTTTGCAATAGAACTGATTCCGGAGAGCTTAGATACCACAGGCTTTGCTGGCGAAACGACAGTGTCACACAGAGTTACACAGAGTCCCGGTACTCCTCCTCTAGATTGCATCGCGTCGACCATCTCATTCGCTGTCTCAATGTTGTTGCCCTCGTTAAGGTAAACCCTCATGTGCGCCTTTATGGTTGCCGCTTTCCGGTCGCAAGAACCTTTACCGCCTTGTGGGTCTGAGAAATCAAGCCGCCGTACTTTAACTCCATGGAGCTCGGTTACCCTCAAAGCACTCACGAGAGTTGGAGCACTTCTGTAACAACCTGCATTATCTTGTCTGTAATATACAGAATCCAGGGCTGGTATCGCGGACTTCAGCTTCCCGATGACATCGGGCATAATAGCTTGGACGGCTGGACTGTCCTGAGCGCATGATTGGAAGACATGGGAGAAGGTTGCCATCTCAAGCTCCTGATTTGGTGCCCGTCGTATCGCTACGGTGATATGCCATGACAAACCGCGTTTGCCAAACCAGTCACTTTGGCTTTCTCGGAACTTCCGTGGCAAAAACTTCATCGCCCAATCTTGCACGAGTAAGCAGGATCTTTCGTCTAGAGCTGCCACGACGTCTAGTCGAGCTTCATCTTGATTCACACTTCGTAGAAGGTGTGATTTCCAGGCCATGATGCTTTGACGTGCCTGATCTGCGACAAACAGCATTTCTTCAATGGTGTCAACCGCGACGTTATGCTGGGGTATCTCTTTCAAGGCCGCCGTCATTTCGCGTAATACAACCGTCAGCTCTTCACAGCGATCGCACGTGTCGTCATGGGCATGGTCGCAGATACTTTGGTAGTCTGGATCCTTCGGGTCACTTAGAGCGTATTGACGGCAGTGATCTGCAATTGTTGACGCCTTCGCCACGTGAACCTAATAACGAAATGAAAAGCAGCTAATAAGTATCGAAAGAGGTAAAAGAGACCCGGAATTCCGTTTTACAAACGTACTCTTAGAAACCCCCTCAGGTGATCGAACTACTATCGCGCGCTGAACAACTAATGCACGCAACAATGTTTGATTACAAATCCTGTAACGGGTAGTGCAAGTAGTCCCGTAAGCTCACAAAGCATAGGTCTTGTAATCCTTCTTAGCGATGTAAATTTCCCGATATATGGTAGTATCTTTTCGGCGGTTGAAATCGCAGTAATTCCTCACTATTAGGGCTTGTAAGTCAGGTTTTCTGTCGTCCTCTCGAATGAAGTCATATCACTCAGCCTCTCGCAGGGACTTCACCCCGATTCACGCGCCATTAAAAAAAAAATACCGAGAAGACCCCGGAGCCTATCGAAGTTGCTCACATTCTCGTACCCAGAGCTCCCCGGCTCGTCACCTCGCAGAGAGGCTCTGGTGACATCCATTTGAGGTCCTACCGTGTTTAAATAAAGCATCTATCTATTATCTTCCCCAATTAGCTGAAACGGCGCGCATGCGTACAAAAAAACAGTTTCTTGGTTAATAACACTACTGGCATTCGTTTCCTGGTTGTATTTTGAACCTAAGAAAAACCCACATTTGAAATGAGAACATGAGAGGTATGTAACTTTAAATTTCAAATACATACCTTGTAGTCACTTTTAAGGTATCTTTTAGCAGATTTTAAACGCTCTTTCTGCTCCTTCGCCCACGATAATCCCTTGAATTCGTCTCCCAAGCAGTCGGCGACACTGCATAGGTCGTCAAATGCCTCTGCCCCGCTCGAACTAATGTAGTCAAGGCCCTGTAAGGAACGGCGCACAGAGGCGGAACAGACAGAAAGAATGTTCAGGAGTGTCCTCCGGCTAAGCGGGCGAAAGCCACATTCAGATGCGTATCCCATATATTGCTTTACCACTGTCTCGGGTATCAATAGCCTTACCACGTTCGGGACGGTTATTGTATCTCCCGTGGACAGATGAAGTTTCTTTTCCCCAAAGGGCAGGTCCTGGATGATGTGGGGACTTGTAATAAAGTCCAAGAAGTGGTCTATCTGTGCCTGGGATACTGACATCCGCGTATGCTTCTCATTTGGAGGGGGAACCCCTCTGCCTTGTCGTATGGTGTGATCTCTTGCGCAGGTAAAACGGTATCTTGATAGATTGGGAATCCAGCGTCGAAGTGTCCGTAGTGACATCCTGTCAGCGACGATAGAGAGGACTTGACGACGGACTTGCCAGGTTGGTGAATTGTTGTAGCATTCGGCCAAAGCGTCCATCAAGGCCTCGTCGACATCGTCGTCCTCTTCGCTTTCGCTGTCCGCTGACTCTTCGTCCTGTTGCTCTAGTGATTTTGATGACACAAGAGCCTTCCATAGCCCACGGGATTGGTGTGGCGCCACTTCTTCTAGGACGGCACCAACTGCCTGCCTTGCCTTGCGCACATGCCGTCTTTGAGTGCGCCTGCTTGCCTGCGCCCATGTTACTGTAGCTGGGTATCGCACTGGGCTAATGTCTCTAGCCTGGAGAAACTCATTCATCTTCTCAAGTGAAGATGTCTGCTGAACTCTTTTTCTAGCATGTTTGCCACGGGGACCAGGCGTTAGGGTCTCATCCATTGTGTCCTGATCTAAGGAGGGTGAGTAAAGACTTTCCCCAGGTGTATCAAACGTTGATATCGTGCCGCGTTGATGACCAACAAACGGAGTACTCTGGTCGACAGGCAGTTCACCTTCCTAGAAAAAGTGAAAGAAAGACACCCAGATGAAACATGTTTCAGCGGAGATTTATTTTAGTACTTCGTAATAAAGTGCGCGCGTGATGCTCGATGCTTTCAATGTTATACTCACCCATTCTCGTACACATAGTTCTCCGGCTCGTCGCCTCGCGGGGGAGGCTCTGGGGACATTCATTTAGGGCTGATTGGCTGATTTTGAACGTTTTGGGGCACGCGGAGAAAGTTGTTTCTCTCGCCGGCTCTGTATCAAATGTCGCGCATGCGTCAATGGTTGTCCCCAGAGCCTTCCCTGCGAGCAGACGGGCCGCGGAGCTCTGGATACGAGAATGGTATTCACTTATAGGTGAATAAGCGGCAACATATAACACAAATGAGCGCGCGGAACCGCTTGTGTAATTATGCTAGATCTTCATACATACCACAGATAGTTCCTGCATCTTCAGAGTGAGCTCCCCGCTTTCATCAGGCTGGGGTGTGCATGCACCTGTAACATCCCCAAGAAGCATTCTACAATTGGAACAAACACCTATAGAACAAGGGAAAATTAACTACCTGTAAGAACAGCGCAAATGAGCATATATTAACCATGGTGAGTTGAGAATCGCCCATGGGCAAAAGGAAAAAGAAGCCTGTGACTAGGTGTGGTGCCTCTTTATCAAGAACATCAGGCACATTCTCTCTTTGTGTAAGATAGTGTGGGCACCTCATTAAATGTGCCGCCTATCTCCAACTTTACATATAATCTCTTCTTTGGTTTTCTGTAAGGCTTGATCAACGACCGGCCTTCTAGCGTATAGCTTCTTTGTCGAGTAAGGGATTCTCAGTGTGTTTCATTTTTCATTTTTTTTTTTTTTTGCTTTATTTTAACAATAACGATAGTTCAAGTTTTTTTTTTGTCAAGCTTTTTTCGAGGCATCGAAAATGTCAGCTACACACAGCTTTGGAATTCTCTGCCTGCCGGTGTATTTGGTCCAGCCTTCTAAACGCCCGAGCCAGTATGGGTAGGGACTATTACAGACGGGTAGGTGCGATAAGTACCCCAAAATATCCCATATACCGAAAAGCCGGCTTTGGTGTGCCGTTTTAATCCGAAATGTTTGTTTTACGGGCTTCAGGATTCCGATCCAAACCTTGCAATTGATGATGGGATATTATAAACGGCGCGTCACTAATTCGAAATGATAAAAAGATTACACTGTAATCGCGGTAATGCGGTTGTAGAACAGAAGTGGGATGTTTTTCATTCCAAAATGAGTATATGTTGATGTTGTTTCATTCAGCTCTCTCTCCAAAAGCAACAAAAAGCTGCGCATGAAGTAAATACAATTACAATCAAAATGTTTTGTCCTTATAGCATGAGACTTTTAAATACGCACCGCCCCCGAATCAGTGGCGGATCCAGGAGTTTTCCCGGGTTCCATTTTTGAAAACTACCCAAAGTCATCCAACCCCTCAGCAATTTGTCTACAATTCCCGACAAACAAAGCTTCATTGAGTTGAACAGAACTGCCACTCAAAATAAAAAACACTGTGAACTTTGCTGTGCGAAACGTGAGACGCGCGCTCGCCTCGTTTTCATTTCACACCATAAAGTTGAGCACAGGATAACCACGACAGATTATTTTTTGTCAACTACGGCACACGATGCTCCTGAATATTTTTGTATATATTATTATTTCAAGGTGAATTAATGTAAGTTTTTTTTTTCTCGTCTCAAAAGGGTTGTTCTATTGAACCCACGGAACCACCCCTGGATCCGCCGCTGCGAATAAGAGCCGCACCGGAGACGCGAAATGTACTCGAATAAATACGGTAATACAACTACTCATTGGTGGGATATAAAGTGTTTTCCCATCTGATCTACGGCTTACATATGACGGGTATCATGCGAGTACACAGCTGATACAAGGAACAGCAAAGATGACGCTGATAGAGGCCGAGAGAGCTATATCATTATTTACTGAAGTTCAATGTTTTAACCATACCTGAACCAAGTTGGATAAAAACTCCTGTCTCCTTGAGTATTGTGTACGACCCATCTTTGGTAAGGCCTCTCTGCGGTTTTGGTTTATTTTTAGCTATTGCACTGTGTGAAGACAAGATGACCGGGACACAACATTTTGTCGATGGCCTTCTCCAAGAGATGCCGAGTGAATCCCGGTGACGTTGGCAGATATAAAGCTGCTCGATGTTTCTAGGGCGCGTGAAAAGGGATGCTCTCGCTAGAATCAAATCAACTTCATTGTTGACACCACTGAACGAAAATTCTGACTTATGACCGTCGATGCTTCGGTTGCAGCTGAGCAGTGGTACATGGTCCGTGGACTTGGCCCTGTATTTCGTACTGCAGCCGCACGTACCTCCAACAATTTCATGAAAAGAGCACGGGACCTCCATCAACTCAAAACTCACTTGAACGCACTGACTACATGTGACTAATGAATACACGCCTTCTGACTGTGTTGCGCAAGCCCGCAGCATGTTGCACAAAACCAGTAACCTGATCGCTTTACATGGTTTTCACATGACTGAAAATCGCCTATGACGCAACTGTCAGCAGAAGCCCCTATGAAATAACTGAACATTTTTTCTTGAACATCTAGCCGGCTAAAGGCATTCTCTTTTCCAAATAAAATCCATATTGCAGTTTTCCACGCTGTCTTCGGCCAGGTCAAACAGCTTAGATTAAAAACCAGCCCAAGTACCAGGCAGGAGGAAACGGGAAAGCCACCGCCCTTCCTGTTCAGCTTGTTGCACATCACAGTTGACAGCTCAAGATTAATCCTTTTCAAAGTGGCGGCATTTGTAAACAAATAAATTTATTGACTATTCACCAAAATTTAGAGTACTTTTTTTAGCGCATCGTTTGCGTTAATTTTGTAGGATGTCGGGTCATTTTCTGGTAATTATTTTTATTTTAGTGCACACCCGTGTAGGATGTTTGAGACGAAAAAACTTTCTTTTATATTTATCTAGACAGCCAATCAAGCGTTTTCATTTATACCTAGTAATACTTTTGAGAATATTTTCTTCTCTGTTATATTTTCTGGTGAATAGGATTTATGCACCAGCAGATTACCTAATATTTGCCACTTTGTAACTTCTCTTTCGTTCTTGAAATACATTTGTTTCGATTTAATAATTGTGAGTTTATTTTTTGCTATATAACCAAAACACTTAATGACTGCTCCCTCGGGAAACACCAGTTTTGTTTCCCTCGAATCTCGATGTTTCCCTCGACTTCGTCTCGGGAAACATCGAGATTCTCGGGAAACAAAACTGATGTTTCTCTCGGGAGCAGTCATTAAGTGTATAATGTATGGAGTTCACCACGGAATACATTATTGTTCATTTGAGCTCCAAAGAAACGTCGTTTGGGTCAAGAATCCCCCTCAAACATAGGTAAGCTATACCTTTATACAAACATAGTGTCATTATAATGGGAATGTAGCATTAAAAGTTATTTTAGCTGTCGTTTTGTGGAGAAAAGTTCTCGTGAAGTGTCAACACCGCGCCGGTACAAATCAGTCAAATTAGCGTGCAATTCGACAAATCAATTGACAGATTTGAGAGCGCTCGCTGAATAAGCCAAACCAATCTTTCTTTCCTGCTGAAGTAACATATTTCTAGTGTACAAAACCTGAATTTGAGCTAATTTGAAGGTTTACCTCATGGGTAAAATTAGCGATAAACATAAGATGTAAATCCGTTACTTGTTATGTACCCACCAAGGAATGCCATTTCTCGGGGTCACGATAACCCTTTTAATCCGGAAATTCGATCCATGTAAGCGGTTAGATGTCAGATTGATACAAATTAAGTGTTAAATCTGAAATAGGAATCTTGTTTGTCTAGCGCGACGCGAGTTTTGTTGTTAGTAAATTTCACCTCATATTCGGGTCCCAGGACGGCAAAATCGAAAATCTCGATTTTTTCGCAAAAAAACGCCGGATAAAAAAAATAACCCCCAGAAAATTTTAAATATCATTAATATCGTCCTACTGGCGTGAAAAAATAAGAAGTTAGGTTTCCATCTCTGGCCACCCCTTGCTCGATTTTACTGTGCCTTCGCTCTTAAAACCTTGGCCAATTGTAGGTAGTACAATGCCGTGTGGCGTCTCGCCCAGCCAACATGTTCCATAATTTCCGAAAGATCCGCGCCTGTCAGAGCCAAAGTAATCGCACAGCCCGATCTAAAACCATGTAGCGTCTCCCCTTCGTCAGCTTTCATTTCTTTCAAGTAAAACTTCAAACGGGCGTCTGCAGTAGATGAAGTCAAGGCGCATCCCTCACCCCGTTATTGGATGTCGTTGGACGGAACAAATAACTGGTAGTAAGGTTGATACCAATTTGCCTTGCTACGTCCATATACAGCTCTATCCCTCTTATAGGGCAAATCGCCGATTGTGGGTTCCTGCGGACTCCGAACACATTCTGGTCTCCGTCTCTTAACGTTTTTCCCCACACGTGATTAAATAAAAACCCATCATCGTTTGGAAATCGTAGGATTTCAGGTGTTTTCACTTGACCTAGGTCACCAGGCCGATCACCACTGAAAAACGCCGCCTTGAAATATGCCTGATCACGAGCTATAATGAAACACTCAATATTGGTTTTCGCTTTTCCCAGGGATCTTTGCAAGTGCTCTGATAATCGTGTCAGTTTGTCCACGAAGAAGGGCGTTGCTTGTTTCGGTGTTACCCTTGCCTGTAATTGCTCAGCTGTTACCAAACGGAGGTAGTCCTTGACAAGCTTATCTGCAGCTGGATTACCCAGTCCAAGGCGTCTGTCCCATTCTCCGTCCCTACCGTTTGCGTGAAAGATTGCTCTCAACTTCCCAATGTATGAATCCACTGTCTTGTAAGACAATCTCATAGGGCATCCGCAAGGGTGTTTCCCACGTTGACCCATGAAACTACAGCTATTGTGGTGAACCTGTGTTCTTCCACTTTTGTCTTTGTACACTAAAAAACGACAAAGGTCATGTGGTGAGACAGTAGCAAGTGTGACACACCCTGGTAAAGCTGAAAGAAAACTTTCGAGTTCCTTCTGCAGTGAATCTTTCTGTTTCGCATAGCTAGTTGCTTTGTCATAATTTAACAGTTGTTGAACGCGCGCGTCAATGGCATCTAGATCAACAGATATATCTCCAATCGTAGCAGCCTTTAGGATCTTTCGGTTGTAGCCACACCGCTGACAGAAACGGAAGTCACAATCATTCGGGTGCTGGCAAACGGGGCATCTGACGGAGGCTATGAATAGTTTGGCTACCACCGGGAGTTCCTATACAAAGGGAAGAGAAAATACACGCATATCTTATTCTCTGTTACAATTGATTTATTTTCATTATTTGTTCATATCAACACACATACATTTCAGATTCTCTCTTTTATGTGTCGCCCTTAGCTTTACTATTGGATTCTTATTATATATCTCATTCAACTAGTCTTTGTTGTAACGACATGCAGTTAATGTTATTAATAAACAAGAGTTCATGCTTCTTAGAAACGCACGGCAAACGCCCAGAGATCACCAGGGATGCTTGTGTGGGGCACCCAACCTTGTTTAGTGGGAACCAACAGAGCATTTGTATCCCCCTTGAGGCCAGCTTTCGTGCCTTCACTGCTTTCCCGACAACGATATTCCTGGGATAGGTATCCATAACGACAAGCGTAAAGGGTTTGCTATAGCCCCTCAAGAATCTCAGCACTGATCCAACTAATATAGACGGGGGGAAAACATAAGGGTGTGACATTATAGCAGTGTGCTGTAAAAGATCTTGCGCAAACAAGTTTACTCCTGAGGACTCCGGTGAGGGTACTGGCGTAAAATGTGGGAGATTTTTGCCCGTCTTGTCTTTCATCACATTGGAATCAAGAGACATAAGATCACTAGAGTGGCCATCATCTCCCCCGAATTCTTTCTGGACATAATCCCAAACTTGCGCTGATAGCTTATTGTCGAAGACTGAGAGACGACGAGAAGGCGCATCAGCCGGGATCTCACCAGATGGTATATATGACATGTGTAGTGAGATATTCAGTCGTACCGTTGTGAAAAACAGCGCTTTTAGGGCAGCATTGAGCTGTGAGCTTCTTCCCCTTTGGTTGTTCCAGGCATCCACAACCGCTTTGTTGTCGACTTGCGCATCCACTCTCGTGTTTTGCAATTGTGCTGCAAACGACGACAGCACCTTGTCTACTGCTATAGCCTCCTTAATAGATATTTCCCAGTGCCTCTGATCGTCAGTCCAGTAGTCTGAAACCTGGCCGTTAAACGGGGCTATGACGGATCCACCCCAACCAGAGTTAGAAGCATCCGTGGCCAACACCACCCTTACGTGACGTTCCTCCCTCCACGGTAAGGGGTCGTCCCAATTATCCAGGAACATCCAGTGTGCTATCTCCTCCCGTAGTTTTCCTTTTACTGGCACAGATTTCTGTGGGGTCATCTGGCCTCTTGAGATGGCGGAATTCATTTCTCTTGTGAACAGTTTGGCTGCTGGCACAGCAAGGCTGAACGACACACACTTTCCAACCACGCGTTGCAAGGTTTTCACTGTGACAAAGGGCTTTTCAAGTATTTCCCGAATCAAAGTAAGAAAGTTTTGTTTCTTCTCAGGTTTCAGATGGAAAACTTCCCTCGCAGAATCGGAGAGGAAACCAAGGTATGGAACCGTCTTTCGAGGGACTAAGACGGATTTGGCGAGGCCCAAAAAGTAACCAAGTCTTACGAGATGATAAGCCACTAGAAACACCGCCGATTCTGCAGCTGCCTGGTGACGCACATCACTGCCCTCTAGGGTGCAATATTCACCCTTATCAAGCGGAACTTGGAGTTCCCCATTATGCCTGTCATCAATGTACAGGGAACAGGGTATACCAATTGATCGGAAAAAGTTAGATGCGAGGAGTCCTGTGGTATGATAGATATAGGGCGAGATTTTCCACCCAAAGGGGAGGGTATTGTACGTGAAGTACCATCCTCCCCATTGAATTCCAAAAAAGGTGCGACTTTCTTCAGTGAGCAAAATGTGATCATAGCCTGATTTGTCATCCAGCACCGTCTGGTAATTACCTTTCTGTACATATCGCGGGAGATCTGTGACAGAATCCAGGGAAAATGGCATATCACACATCCATAAATTGAGATAACGTGCGTCGTGGCAGAGTCTGGGCTTGGTGGGCTCTATTGTCAACGGCAGAATGATGTGCGGTGGATCAACCACACCCACTTTACCAAGAATGGATATTGCACCACATTTGACGCGACTAATGAGTGTTGTTTGGACAAACTTCGAAAATGGCTTGCAAGACATGTTATTTCTAAATGTTTTTGCTGGTGGTCTGTCTGAATCATAATGACTCCCTTTAAAGTTTCCTTTAAAGCGACGAAAATAAGGTGCAATTGAAACCTTGTTACGTATCCATTTAATTATCTCTCCCTGTTTTGCAAAGGAGCTTCGGTGAGAAATTTCTATCCAGTAGGGGTAATTGTTATGCAACTCTCCTGCCTTGAAAGAATCTGGGTTGCGGAAGACTAAGTCCGATAATTTACCACAGGCTTCCCCTTCCTCCACGAGTTTTATCTTCTTGTCAATGGCTGTTATTTCATTGGCAAACTTGGCGGGGTTTCCAGACCAGTCGACCCATGTTATTGAGTCACTGCTTTTATCGTTACAAAGGGACTCGATCTGGTATTCAAAATCTCTATTCTTCTCCCAAGTCCATGCAATTTTCTATAGGAGCAAAACAATAATCAACTTTTGTACTAACTATAGCAAAATTGGGGTTTAAGGGGCAACCACAACCCCGCCAAGTCGACAATGAAATAACAGCTCTGACCTAGCGCATTTGCTAAGGGGGTTTCAGAAAACTAGATAACCCTTTTTCAAAACTGTTATCCCAATGTGACTTCGGGAAAGACAGACAAGCTGCTCTCAATAATCAAGCACATTTATTTGTAAAGCCGACTTACAATACAGTGGCTAGATAGACTATTTACCGGTCTTATACTCAAGTAGGCCATGTCGTACCGTAACTTGAAAAATAGTTTATTGTGAGTCCTTTTTAGCTCTATTATCTTTAGTTTTTTCTATAGGACAATTAGCCTTGAAGTGCCCAAACTTGCCGCATGCAAAACATCTCACTTGTGACATATCAAGTGGAGCACCACGCCCTTGTGGTCTCCTGTATGGTGGGGGCCGGTAGTTACTATTACCACGCCGGGAAGTGGACTGCAGGCGATACGCTTTTGCCACTTTCGCCTCAATGTCCAAGATCTTTTCTTGGTCCTTGTCCCCAATGAGGCGGGAGATAAGGCTGTGAAATTGCGACTTCGGTACTTCTATGTTACTTCGTGCAGTCTGGTGTACGAGGCGATAGTAGTTACTTTTCTCATGCCGCTTATCACTGGCCGTGTTTTGAAGGGTTTCCAGCATCTCGAGCGCCTCATATTTGTTAAATTCGGTTATCGGCCGTGCTGTGTAAGTTAAGATCCGTTTCACTACCGCTTCCACCGACGCTTTAGTTACAGATTCAAGGGATTCCCTGAGCGCCTTCACTTCGTCCTTTAGTTTCTACAAGAACAAGAACAGATACACACATAAGTCACTTCCAGCATTAAAGTATCGGCTGCAAAATTAAAACTCATTGGTTTTAAGTGACTGAATTATAGCCATGCCTTCTCTTGCTTACTTAAACCAAGATCCAATTTGCATAGTCGGGCTGCCTCTTTAGAACAAATCAATGCATTGTCTCTTTTGTCTAATTGACGCTGCAATCAGAGTTTGATTGCATCAACCCCGGTAAACAAAGCAATACTTCAGTTTATTCAACGAAGCAAAGCCATAAAAACTCTCTTTGTTTACCCTCCTTATTTAAATTCGATTTCCATCGAGCCAACATTTTATGAATAGTGCAATACAACTCTTTGTTTTCTTCCCGTCCGTAATCAGCATTCGAATTCTATCGAACCATCATTTTACGAACAAAGCGTTATAGCTCGCTTTTCCCTATCTGTAATCAGCATTCGATTTCCATCGAATCATCATTTTACGAACAAAACACTACATTCATTGCGCTTTCTCCCGTCCGTAATCAGCATTCGATTTCCACCGAATCATCATTTTACGAACAATGTAGTACAATTCTTGCGCTTTCTCCCGTCCGTAATCAGCATTCGATTTCCATCGAATCCCGTCATTTTACGAACAAAACACTACATTCATTGCGCTTTCTCCCGTCCGTAATCAGCATTCGATTTCCATCGAATCATCATTTTACGAACAAAACGCTACATTCATTGCGCTTTCTCCCGTCCGTAATCAGCATTCGATTTCCACCGAATCATCATTTTACGAACAATGTAGTACAATTCTTGCGCTTTCTCCCGTCCGTAATCAGCATTCGATTTCCATCGAATCGTCATTTTACGAACAGTGTAGTACAATTCTTGCGCTTTCTCCCGTACGTAATCAGCATTCGATTTCCATCAAATCATCATTTTACGAACAACACTCGTCCAGCGATTCTAATTTCGTTCATTGGCGGTTTGGGTTGTTCTACCTTGTCTCGTCATTCTCCACCAAGCGGTTCGTGGTTTCTAAAGAAGAGTAAAAGGAACGCATGTCATTACAATCGTTATGATAGAATAACCACCTCAAGTTCCTGTTGATTAGCTACAGGAGCTGCTGCTGCTTCTTGCTCGGCTGGCTGCGGTAGTTCGGGCGCCGGTTCATTCACTTGCGGTGCGGCTTCTGCAGCCGCCGGCAAATCTGGGTTCGGATGTTGTACTGGCTCTGCCATTGCGAGGGTCGTACCGCCAAAAAGAAACGAGAGTGAACCGTTCCTCGTTCCGCTGAAAAACTGAGTGTGAGTGGAATTAACAGATCCTCCCACTATTTATTACAAAGTTCTTACGTAATCAACGTGAAACATTCTCACTTAGACGAAAAGACTGCATTGTTATAGCATATTTCAAATTCGCATATGATTATGAGTGTTATGAATAGCGGCTACATGGTCGACAAATACGCTTCTCGTCCTTCTCAGTATGGCCAGAGAAGAACTCCTTCGTAGCAAACATGGCGGCGATTGTTATGTTATAACAGCACCATTGAGAGATTGTTTGTTGACATCGACGTAAACTACAAATACATAAAAGCGAAAAGGTGAGTTAATTTACTTCATTTATCTTTTTAAACTGCATTGTTGTCCATTCGGAGTCTGTCATTACCGAGGCATTTAGTTTTAAATTTGCTCAAATCGTTCACCTAGCAAATTAAACCATGAATGCATAGCTCACAGATCATGGTACCAAGGGCTGAACCGGTGATTTGAAAACAGAAATGTATAGTTCAAGTCTCTATTTCTCACGTTACCTCCAAACCAAATTCAGAAAAAATCGCCTTTGCCCCCAACTTTTGTATGGAATAGCTTTGGGTCAGTTAGCGACGAACAGGTTGTAGTTGGGAAATTAGTGGTTTCAGTGTAATATGTTTCTGTGATGGCGCAGTAAATATTTATTTTTAGTTTAACTATGTTGGCAGTCTCTTGACAAACTACGATCGGGACAATCAGTCATTCGGTGAAATTGTAGATTTACTTCGTATAAGCACTTCATTTATATAAAATAATATATAGGGGAACATTCATAGCTTGAAAATAATTTTTTTAATAATTAAAACATTATCAAATTTCAAGTCTCGAGATGGCTGCAATGCAAGAAATGTTTGTTGCTGGATCAATTAATTTTGTATAGTTATACTCAAGTTCTTGTTCCCTGGTATTCGATAGAACGAAAGATCCGGATTGTATCGTGCATCACCTGTGCAGCGAGGTACACAGCAGTGATCGTGCGATTTGCCGCGCTTTGGGACGATCTCATTGTCTTCTCGATTATTTTTTCTATCCCTAGAACCACATCCTTGAAAAAATATGACAAAGACTTAACTTTAAACCGTTTCTCAAGGCTATCATGAAACATTTCACTAATAATCGGGCAAAAATACAAAGTCCTACCTCCTGCGGCCGCCATGTTGTCATTCTGGAAGGAAATTCAGTCAATCTTCTGTCTCGTTTTACGCACACTCCCATTGTCTTTATTGTCTAGATTTTTCTCATGTGACTCGGCCAAGGTACTCTAGAAAAGCTTTTCGGCAAAATATTTCGCAGGAACTTAGATAATAAAACTATTTTCCCCCTTTATTTGCCACACGCGTCTTCACTGAAAGCTTTGTATTTTTCGTCCTCGTCTCACGGCTTGCCAGCCAGCTCACCGTTGCTAGGTGACAGAGAGGGTAATCGATAATCGCACGGGGGTCGTGAAAAAGGCCTATTAGCCTGTGTTTTTTTTGTGGCGGAATACTAATTTTGTGGCGGAGGTCAGTTGTCACGTCAGAGTCACGTCAGGAATGTTGGGGCGGAGGTCAGGAATGTGGAGAATGTAACAGGTGGAGAATAAGTTCTACGCATGCGCTAGAAAGCCAAAGGGAATGGAATCTGGTCAGAGTGGAGCGTTACGTTTCGGTTTGTCCCATCGATTTCTCTGGATTATTTCTGCGTAAATGTTGCTGAAGATGCTTAAAATATTCCTCGGCATTATCCTATTGTCATTCAAAAGGCCGGTCGATGCTTAGGATGCTTCAAATAGCGGCTACATGGTCGACAAATACGCTTCTCGTCCTTCTCAGTATGGCCAGAGAAGAACTCCTTCGTAGCAAACATGGCGGCCATTGTTATGTTATAACAGCACCATTGAGAGATTGTTTGTAAACATCGACGTAAACTACAAATACATAAAAGCGAAAAGGTGAGTTAATTTACTTCATTTATCTTTTTAAACTGCATTGTTGTCCATTCGGAGTCGGTCATTACCGAGGCATTTAGTTTTAAATTTGCTCAAATCGTTCACCTAGCAAATTAAACCATGAATGCATAGCTCACAGATCATGGTACCAAGGGCTGAACCGGTGATTTGAAAACAGAAATGTATAGTTCAAGTCTCTATTTCTCACGTTACCTCCAAACCAAATTCAGAAAAACTTTTGTATGGAATAGCTTTGGGTCAGTTAGCGACGAACAGGTTGTAGTTGGGAAATTAGTGGTTTCAGTGTAATATGTTTCTGTGATGGCGCAGTAAATATTTATTTTTAGTTTAACTATGTTGGCAGTCTCTTGACAAACTACGATCGGGACAATCAGTCATTCGGTGAAATTGTAGATTTACTTCGTATAAGCACGTACAATTATAGCAACTCTATAACAATTATTTCAGTTGCTGTTCAGAAACCAGTATTTGAACCGGTCTAAATTGTCCATGATTACAAAACACATATATTCTAGAATTGGTTCTAAGCGCTATTAATTGTGTCAAAATTTGCCTTTTGCGAATAAAAGTGATGATTGTACTAATTTCTTATGCTTCTGTCAAAGTTAATTTGCATATTTTTTGACCATGATCTCTGCCAATCTGGCTACACGGACTGTGTATTGTTCATGAGTTGCGTCACAAAGCCTCTTTTGTTTACTAGAACGAATCACGATGAAATAACTGAACACAACAATGATGTCCTCTGGGAATGGTTCTTACACGGGGTAAACCCGCAAATCTGGCTGCACATTTTGTTTACAATTTGTATTCAATATCCTAGTTCTTTCCACCTCTTTAGCTGACCACATTTTATCACAAAAATAATTTAGATCCTTATGTTTGTTTGTGTGTATCTTTATGCTGCAGACAAAATAATGAAACAGTATTTAATATATAGATTTAGGCACTGCCTAAAAGCGGAGCTCCTGATGCATTAATCAATATATTATTACAATTCAAACACACAGTATGACAGTTTTATTACAATCCGAATTTGACATTGAAATTTCATATTTTATCCTTTTCGCATTGCTACTAAAACGTTGGTTTGGCATCTTAAAAATTTTGTCACAGTCAAATATTTAAAAAAAATGTCCTGCACGGCATCCTTGATATAATCCACACTAAATGAATATCCTACAAGATTATCTTAGAGAAATCTTGCAAAACAAAATCATCCACCCCTCCCCTCAAAAGTCAAAAATGGTCGGCCCCTTAGCGCGTACGGATCCTGAAAGCGTCAATCAAAGTGAAATTAGAGCCGTTGTTTTTAAAAACTGCAAATAATTCCTAAAGTTGACGGGTCCAATGTCAAAACAATGTTGCCGCAAAGAAACTTATTTAGCCTTGATTTGCTTTTGGCAGCAATTAAACATGATAAAAGACATACATTTTGAAACTATCTTGCGTCACTATAAGTAGTAGATAAAATATGAGCGGAAGAACGATGGCTGGCAACTGCCGCACTACAAACGATTTCAAGGACTACACAAAAACCAGAACACTTGGAAGCGGAAAAGGCTGGAGACCACATCTGAGAGCTGCCTCTTCAAACATTTAATGGTTCTCTCTTATATTAGATATATATATTCTATCAAAGTCACTTTCTGTTTCATTTGATATCCTATCAAACTCAGTCCACAGGATTACGTTAGCTTTTTCATGCGCAGTGAGCTATGCTATTTTTTTTAGTTTTTGCAAGTGCTATTCTATTCTCCATATGCAGAGTACCATATAGGTTCTTCAGAGTCTGACAATTGTTTTTGCGAGTGCCCGTAAAACCGATCAAGAATGCCATTTTGCTCGGGTCGTTTTTTTCGGAAAACTTTGATGCTCCTACAACAAATGAAAAGTATCATTAGTTCTGAAATAAGTTTAGACGGATATTCCCTAAACCCGAGCTTTAGTAACCCTCTTAGACACAGGACGTACGCCGGTCTCATCATGAGCAGTTCCTAATGCAAATGAACGTAGACAATAGAGTTTCCTCATTTGCATTAGGAACGACTCATGATTAGGCCGGTGTATGTGCAAGGCCTTACTCGTATGACAGATTCGCTTACCTGTGAGCATGATTTCGCCAACAAGTCAAAACAAACACAACGTCAAGAAATCACTGTGAGATGCAATTATTTGATGTCCTAAACAAAATAAAATATATATGCAAATGAGGAACGCTATATGAGAAAAGAACGCTGCGATGTTCCCAATAAGAAAACATACCTTAACTTTAATCCAGGTCCACTGATTAACTGCTGCAAAAGCTGGGCATAATAATAGCTTTCACTTGTCACGTATCTGTTGTTCCATATTACTGTGCCAAGTTGTTGCGCTCATTGATGCAAAAAAAGATATAGAGGATATTACATGGCCGCGCGGAGATACGAATTTTATCTTCGAGTGTTGAAAATTGATCTCACGAGTGAGCGCAGCGAACGAGTGAGATAAATTTTTAACACGAGAAGATAAAATTCGTATCTCCAAGCGGTAATGTAATGTTCTGTTTATTATATAAACATCAATGAAATACCAAATTCAAATTTTATTTGAGTCAAGCTTAAAAATCGAGCATCCAGCAAAGGCAAGTGTGAATTGAATGCCAAAACTGCTGTCTGAAATAAGTCCGTGAAATGTGTCGTGATTACAGACAAAAAAAAATTGCAAAAGGCAGAACCTTTAAAATCCATTTGTTCTAGTGTCGCTATATCTTCGCCCTTTTTGAGTGGTTTTGCTCTATACCTTTATACTTATTCTGCGAAAAGTTGTTGCATTGCAAAAAAAGCTAACACATGCGATACCTTGGCAGTGTCTAACATCATTCGATAACGTCTGAGTCTACCGTCAGATCGTCGAAGATCGAGTACGGGTTCGTCACGGCCACTTCCAGATCTCAAGGATGTGTTTCACTCGGGATGTTTTTTTTTTTTTGTGTTTTGGGAATCCCCGAAGGGACATGCCACAGGTACAGGGAGCACCAGCTCGCCAACAAAGCCGGGGAATCGAACCCCACCTCTCCTTAGTCTCGGCCTTCGATTTGGCCACGCAGGAACGGGAGACAACTGTGATACGAAAAAGGCAGTCCGCACAGGGGACACAGGGGCAAACAAAGAGACGCACAAACATGCAACAGACATTAACAAAGACATCCCAAGATAGCTCCCACCTCAAGCAAGAGCTACCATAGAATGTCAGTGGAATTGTCAACTAGAAAAAAAGGGGGTGTGGCATTAACAAAAACATCCAATGACAGCAGTACTCCCAACGAAGGGGACCGCTGCCACGGGATGTAGATGAAAGTGCATAAAAAACTTACAAACATGAACACATTGAAACATACAGTCAAAGGAGTTCCTGAAAGGAAACAAACTGGTAAAGCAACAGTCCCTTAGGGCACCCTCGCCTGCACCAGAGAACCGCGATGTCACCACTAAAGGGAACCACGATCCTCGGATGCAGCCAAAGACACCCCAAAGAACACATGACAAAAAACATGAAGCCATAAACCAGAAAAGCATAGCATTAGCAAGAACATCCAGAGAGGGTAGTACTCCCAACCAAGGGGACCGCCCAGACTGGATGTAAATGGAAGTGCTAAGGAAAAAAGGAAAAAAGAAAGAGGTGGTGAACTAATGAAGGGGGGACCCCAACTGAAGCGGACCTCAGTTGGGGCAAGGACGTTATTTCAGGTTGATAATAAGAGAGCTGCCATTCTCCTCCGCGATGATACCGTTGGCGGCCCAGGACCGAAGGAAGAGTCTTCGGCGTCGAGGAGACTGATAGCGCTTGAAAAGAAGTGGGAGAAGAAAAGTGATACGCCGACAGATTGCGGTGATAATGTCCTGTGAGCTCACAGATTGATCACGAAAGCGATAGTTATTGCGCGCCCGCCAGATCATGAGTTTGGCGACGTTGAGAAGGTAGGAAAAAATGGGGGGGATCAAGTCCCTTTCACCAGCACTGAAGCCAAAGAGTAAGTGCCGAACCTGCAGAACAGGACCGGTCGGTACCACACGAAGGATTTTGGGCTGTAGCCAGTTGACGAGATCTTGCGCTACTGGACAATGATAGAAGAGGTGAGCACAGGTCTCCAGGGGAGCAGAGCAGAAACAGCTGGGATCAACCGTCATCTGGAAAGACCTGATGAGGCGATCTGCCGTAGGAAGCACACCATGTGCGATCTTCCAGGAAAGATCAATGGCCTTACGATCTAATGGGAAGCAGAAAATCTGCTCCCAGGTGTCAGGCCAGTAAAGGTCCCCAAAAGTGAGGCGGAACTTAGCGATACAGTGCGGAGGCGAGAAATCAGCATTGACAAGAAGGGTATAGCATTGTTTGGTCGTGAGGTCACGGAGGTGAAGGAGACCATCAGCAGATGGGACGACAAAGGAGTGAGTGTCCTCATCAAAGCGACCGCCTATCATAGCCCAGGAGCGCAAGATCTGTTCATAAAATGGGGGGAGCAATTCGAGAGGGTAGTACGCCGGATTAGAAAGAACATGAAAAGTAGTGTCGGCAAAATGACAACGGATGCTGGTATGAAAGAAAAAGGTCCATTTCGCGGGAGAATAAAGTAGACGCTTTATCCATTGGACCTGTAAGGCGCGCAGTTTGAGCTCAAGATGAACAACATTGAATCCCCCTTTGGAATAGGGTTGCGTCACAGTGCGGCGGGCCACCAACTCCTGTTTCCCTGACCAAAAAAAGTCAAAGAGGAGACGGTTCACCGCTACAATAAAAGGGTCAGGGAGCACAAAGACAGTCCCCGTGTACCAGAGTCCTGACAAAGCAAGGGCGTTAGAGATAAGAGCCTTCCCCCGAAAAGAAAGGTGTCGCTGCTGCCAAGAGGAAAGGACATTTTGCAAGGATTCGACACGTTTATCCCAATTAACAGCTGAGAGGTCACCGGGTCCAACATGTGTGCCCAGCAAGGGCAAACTGACTACTGATTATTTGAGATGGACAGGAAAAATGGAGCGCATGCTCCAAGGACCTACCCAGAGCCCTTTACTCTTGGTGGAATTGAGTCGGGCACCGGAGGCTTGCTCGTATAGCCTGTAGGTCTCGAAGACAGCATGGATGGCATCATCAGAGGTCAGGAAGAGAGTAGTGTCATCAGCATATTGAGAGATAACTGCTGAAGTGCCAGAAGAAGGTAATTGCAGGCCTGGAATACGTGGATTGGCGCGAATGTTACACGCCAACACTTCAGCAACCAGGACGTACAAAAGGGGCGATAAAGGGCACCCCTGGCGGACGCCGCGAGTAAGGGAAAAAAAGTGGGAGGTGAAACCATTAACTATAACGGCGGAAGATACGTCCGTGTAGAAAAGGGAAATCCAACTTATAAAGGATTGCCCAAAGCCCATGGATTGAAGAGTGCGCACCAAAAACTCCCAATTGACCCTGTCGAACGCCTTTTCTTGGTCCAAAGACAGAAGAGCCAGGTTAATGTCCTGAGCATGCGCGTAGGAGACAGCATCTCTCGCGAGAGAGACGTTCTCCCCAATAAAGCGCCCGGGACCGAGCAAGTTTGGTCGGGGGACACCACTAGGTGGATGACTTTCAGGAGGCGTCCAGCAACCGACCGAGATGCGAGCTTATAATCCACTGTCAGGAGAGAAATAGGACGCCAATTGGAGCGGAGATAGCGAAGTCCTCGTTTAAAAATAAGCGCAATAAGTCCCCGCCGCTGGGATGGAGACATGTGACCACAGTCATAAGCGTGGTTCAGCACTTGTACCAGGTAAGAACCTAGCACATCCCAAAACTGGAGGTAAAACTCCATAGGCAAGCCGTCAATGCCCGGGGTTTTGTTTCGGGCCATACCCTTAAGAGCCACCAATACTTCCTCAGAGGTGAGGTAGCCCTCACAGGATTTAGCTGTTTCATGGTCGAGTCGGCGCTCAAGTTTCAAGAGAAGGTAGGACTGAAGGTCGAAATCAACTGGTTCGGCGGAGAACAACGCTTGATAAAAGGCGCTAAAGGCGTTCAAGATGCCATCATTGTCGCGGACATAAGACTTGTCCTCCAACTGGATACAATCGATGTAGCGATCCAAGGACCGCTTCTTTTCTAGCCGGAAAAAGAAAGCCGAAGAGGTCTCACCTTCCTCCGCCCATCGAACACGCGCACGGACCGCAGCCCCTTGTGCCTCGTGATTGTCAAGTCGGGATATCTCTTTAAGCGTGTCTTTGTACGCAGGAAGATGGTGAAGTCTGCCCTGGTCAATATGCTGTTTGAGGCGTTTAGCTTCAGCTTCTAGCTGAGAGCGGATGATGCGAGTAGTCCGCGCCATGGATTTGGAATATTCCATGGAGAGCTGTTTTATCCTTAGCTTCCCCACATCCCACCAATTGAGAAGGTTGTGATAGGATGGCCTCTCGGCCTGCCAGTCCGACCAAAAGGAAGTGATTAGGTCAATATAAACAACATCTTTCAACAGAGAAGTGTTAAGCTTCCAGAAGCCGGGGCCTCTAGGAAGCAGTGTCGGTATTTTACAAGACAGAATAACAGAATCATGGTCAGAGTAAGGGCAAGAGGAAATTTCACAACGAGTAACAGAAGAGGACCAGGAAAGGGGAAGCCCAAGGAGGTCAATACGTGATGCACGCTCTCCATTAGGACTGGTCCAAGTGAAGGCACGGACACCGGGATTCCGGTAACGCCAGATATCAAGAACACCCGCGTCAGAAAAAAGCTGTGAAAGCGAGGCTGTACTGTCCCGAGAGGATGGCTCAGCGGAACCACCACGCCTGTCCAAAGATCTATTAAAAACCGCATTAAAATCTCCCGACAAAATAGTCGGGACCGTAGGATCAAGGATGGGAGCAAGATCCTCAAAAAAGAGATCGCGCTCAGGGTTGCGGTTGGGCGCATAAATAGCACACACCCGGAAAACTGTGTTCGAACAGGACATTTCTAACTGTAAAAAGCGGCCCTGATCGTCTCTCCAACAATTCAAGATCGTAAATGCTGGGGAGACCAAAAGTGCTACCCCAGAAGACTTATTAGTGTGAAATGAACCATGAACTTGAAAATTTAAAGGCGCAAACCAGGAGGAGAGTTCCGCTTCGCTGAGGCAGTGGGTCTCCTGAACTGAGATGATGTTTGGCTGGAAGGCGGAAGTCATTAGCCAGTTAGCAAAGGATGCCCTCTTAGTGTCATCCCGCAGGCCATTGGCGTTAATAGTAAGCATGTTAACCGCCATTTGTAAAACGGTAGTTATATAGATCAATGTGAAGGTGAAAGTGAAAAATGGTGTTAAGTACGCTTTTCAGCGGCACACGGAGAAATGAAAAACGAAAAAAAACTAAGTTCAGTAAGGAAGAGGATGTTGCATCACTTTTTTCAAGGAGGAAGCAACACTGTAATAGTATGAAGTTAAACACTGAATTTGCTTTATAAGGGTGCGATAAGAGGTAATAAACTATTATACTTTACGTCGTGAGTTTCTGGTGACCTGCCTTGATAATTGCAGCCTTCAGCGTGTCTTCCATGGTTACAGCTTTTTAGTCTTTGCTACTGAGTAATCTTCGCCACACGTAAAGCAAACATAACGTCAAGCTGTTACAGTGTCAGGCAATTATTTGATGTCCTACACAGCTTTAAAATCGTTTTGTTCGCACGGTCGCTATATCCTCGCCCGACATTGATTTCTTGAAGCAAAATGATCGTATAGACCCATATTACGTTAAAATGACTTTATGCGGATATGCTAAATTGAATATTGGACTTCGCTTCCTGATTAAGCCATATTACCGTGATATGGGTCTATGGCGTTTTTGTTCTATTACACTATTATAATTTTTCAGCGAAAACCAGATTTTCGTTTGTCAAAAACTTAAAACAAAAGTTCTGATTGCCTTCATGTAATACCTTGGTGGTTTCTAATATCTTTTGATAACTTGAGAGTCCCCCTGCTGGCCACGTTTTATTGTATGTCCACATCCAGAGCTCCATGACGTGTTTCGGTTCTAAATAAAAAAGAAGGAAAATAAGAACAAGAACATCAAGGAAGAGGATCTTGTATTGTTCTACCATTCCTATTTTTCAAGGAAGCAGAAACAATGTGTCACTGTAATACTATCAAGTTACAGCTAAAACCATTGCATCGCCACCCGCATTTTCAAAAACATCAATATTTTTTCGATATTTATCTTTACATCATTTGTGATTGTTATTAAACACGTGTGGCAGGGCCCGACATTGCGATCATATGGTCGCCAATGGCGATGAAATTTGGGCAATTGGCGACCAAAATTTTAAAGATAGTCGCCAAATGGCATCCTTTCTTTCTAAGTTCGACTGAGATCTACACTTACGTGGCGACTAAATATTGCTTTGTCGCAACTAAAGTTTTTTGAATTGGTCGCCAATGGCACCTAGCGAAAAAAGTTAATGTCGGGCCCTGTGTGGATTGCACAATACAGACAAAGCTTCTTAAAATTAATTCCATTCAATAATTGAACTTACCATAACGGTTTAAGAAAAATTGTCAGTAAGGTTTAATTATGCATGGCCACACAAGGCCCTCAGTCTTTTCTGACAGACTGATTCCAGCATAACCAGTTATGCATGGCCACGTAAGGCCCTCAGTCTCTTCTGACAGACTGATTGCAGCATAATCATTAATCGCGGGTTATGCATGGCCACGCAAGGCCCTCAGTCTCTTCTGACAGACTGATTCCAGCATAACCAGTTATGCATGGCCATGCAAGGCCCTCAGTCTCTTCTGACAGACTGATTGCAGCA
The DNA here is from genome assembly GCA_033964015.1 of Scolanthus callimorphus. NCBI lineage: Eukaryota > Metazoa > Cnidaria > Anthozoa > Actiniaria > Edwardsiidae > Scolanthus > Scolanthus callimorphus. The sequence goes on from CM066911.1 coordinate 8,362,070, forward strand.
TAACCACTAGTCTCGCTGTTATGCATGGCCACGCAAGGCCCTCAGTCTCTTCTCGCAGACTGATTCCAGCATAACCACTAGTCGCGATATCTTCACACGTCTCGGATGTTCTTCCAACTGTTTCACTCGATCAATTATATTGATTCGTGGTCACGACGACCTTCTCCTGTCCCGTTCGTTGCTTTTTTTTTTTCAGTCTCGAGACTCTGCCCAATAGACTAGCTCCCGGAAAGTCTCCCCCTCGTATACTCTGCGCAGAGGTTGTCGTTCACGACATTCTGCAGTCAAAGCACGTAGCCTGGCGATTTCTCTTTGTCGAGACTGTACTGTCGCCGTATTAACTGCACGAAATCTGTCCATGTTGATGAGTACGTCCTGGTGAAATGCAAAGTCTGGATCTATTCCCTCTCCTCCTGCCGACTTTGCTCTAGACAGTGCCACAAAGAACGCTCCTGGGCTCTTTGCTTCAAACGCATGACTACCTGGATGAATCACGACATATCTGAATGGCTCTCCTTCGCCTACAGTCATCCCTTGGCATTTATGGATCGTCATTCCCCATGCCAAACGTAGCGGAATCTGCACACGTCTACAACATACGCAGTCTGTCGCCCTGCTTATCGGTACAATTGGTACAACAGTTGGGTCAGTAGCGATGAAAGCCGGTCCCTTGTAGCCACTAAAGCGCACTAGCACATAATCCGGTTGTGGCGGTGGATCGTCCGTCGGTCTGCGTCCATCGAGATAAACAATATCAACCACGTTGCCGACCGCTCCATTGTATAGACCCCACTCTGCCTTAAGATTTGCCACAAGCATCACTTTGCTGTCGTGGCACAGGTAAACAACTTTAAGCAATCCACCAGCCTTGTTGCTGTCAGCCTTTAACGCGTGTCTTCCATGGTTTACAGCTTTAATCTTTACTACTGGATGATCTTGACGTCGATTACATTCCAGCAATTTCATCTTATTTCGTTCCCATTCAAGACGGTGCGTTGGGAACACAAAGAGGCCCTGCTCATCCATTCTCTGTAACAGTTCTTCACCATGCGTCCTGAGGAGATCGTGCCACTGGAATTTCTGAAGCCACTGAACATGCTCCATCGTAGTGGTATAGTCGCGCATACACGTCAGTACGTCTCGTAGCTGTACTTCTGCCTCCGACTGTCTGACAATCTGGACCAGCTCTACGGCAGTGTCAAAGGCTGTCCACACTAGTCTACCATGGTTGGACGGAGCATTTCGTGATTCCGCTACATAAACCGGTGTGTCCAAAACCGGGGGCAACTGGACGTCATCCCCCATCATTGCCACTACTAGAATTCCTCCCCAGGGTTCCTCTGCACTTCTTCCTTTGTTCATAGCATATCGTGCGTGCTGTTCCATCCAGCCCATTGTCGTGCGCCCAAACATAGAGCGTTCATCTCCAATCAGCACCTTAAGGTTCTCACATCGTTTCTGGATTTTCTCTAAAACAGATCCTAATGGGGTGGTTAGTTCATGGCAAGATCTTCCTCCCGTTGGTATCGATAAGAACCTGTGCGCCGTACTCCCTTCCACCAAGTACGCAGAATTTCCAGTGGGCGTGATCACTTGAATAGCATCATTCATACCAAACACTTGTCTTACTAACCGCTGCAGACACTTTATCACCTGCACCCCCTGTACCAGACACGACGAGTCGAAGAGGTTGGTAATCATCAGGGCTCTCTATGAAAGTACGTAGCGTGTGTAGTACTAATGCTACGACCGAGCTTTGCTCTCCATTCAATGTTAGGGGACTTACGTCAGGGAGTTCAAGTTCTACATCCCGTGTCCTGTCTTCGTCACTTTCTTCGACGCGATCGTGCAGCCATTTCTTCGGATCTTGGTTGGGTGGCATTTGCAATCTGGTTCTGCTCCAATCATAGTCTTCGCCTCCGTCATCAAACTGGAACTCTCTATCCTCTTGGAGTCGTTGATGCTGACCTGCATACACACCGATCCAGTCTGGTTGGTCTTCCTCTTCATCATCTTCACTGTCGGCTTCTTCATACAGTTCCTCCCTTGGATGTTCAGCCAGTTGCCGAGCCTTCCACACCTTGGCCTTTACGAATGAAGGACACTCATTCGTCAAGAGAAACGCCTCAAAGTGAAACTTCCAGGAGTGCTCATCACTCTTGACTTCTTCCAATGTGAACCAGTTCGGCCAGTGCAACAATAACATGGTGCGACAAAAGTCTTCGTTTAGCGGCCAAGTAGCGTAAGTCGAGCCACCACTTACAACTGGAACTTTGCCATCTCTCGACGCAAACTCATACCAAGAACAACTATCATCGCGTCTTCTTGCTAGGTACTTGTCTAGAGGAGTGTTGCTGGTAGCAGTATTACCATTCCGCTCCAGACGTCTTGAGCCTGTCAGTGATAGGTATCTGAAGTTTCTACTGCTTTGCCACAACTTCAAACCACTCAGCTCAAATGATGCCTCTGGCCCGCTGACATCGCGTCGTCCCACTGTTTTCATGAGCAGCTTTGCACAAATTGATCTTTCCGATACCTCGTCGCCTTCCTCTGTAGTATTCACCATGTCTTTAAATAGATCAATGGTGGCTCCCGTAGGTTCGTTGTCCTTACAGGCGTATCCACATACGTAGTCTATCACAGCCATAATCTCGTTAGCACTTGGGTCATCTGGAGGCGAGTTCGACAATATCAAGCTGAGATCCCCATTAGCTCGCCAAGATTGTAATTGGAAACGCGAATGCTGAACCAGGCGAGGGTGGTCACGCGGCAGCTCAAGACGATCAGCTCCATTGTGGTCTTGTACGATCTCTGGTACATCACGTGCTTCTTTGCCTCGATGAAACTCTGATCCGAACTCCATTCGGCATACTCGCTCGTTTGGCTGCAGACCCGGTTCAGGGTGGCGTGGAGTTCTCAAACAGTAATCTGAACAACAGTGCAGGGCCACTATTAACGAGCTGCATATGATCTTCTAATATCGCTTCTTGAGTTGCAGCTAGATCCATCAACATTACCACAAGTGGATCTTGGTTTTGTGACACAGGCTGTGCAGTACCTTCTGGTGGTGGCCAAAGTTCTTTTCTAGGATCACCATTGTCGTCTTTACCAGCTGGATGCGAGGCGGTCATTGCAAGATTCTCCTCTACCCAATCACTTAGTCGCCTGACGTACTCCTCATCATTGCATTCGTCTTCACGAGCATTCTGCAGTAGCTGGTGTGGCTCCCGGTCCTCTCTCCAACTCAGCTGATGCCAATGAATCTGTCCTCTAGACTTGGCGAATTCGTAGCGATACCAGTAGTCACTAATGCCAAACACAGGCTCTAGAACCCTCTGATGATAGCTCTGTGTCCGCATGTCAAAGTACGCGACAACAATGTGCGTGTTCTCCTGCACAGCTTTGAACCGCGCGTTACTATCTTCTGCGAGATCGACCCTTTTCACCGGTCGTTTCGAAAATGTACATTTCCAAAAGTCTTCTTAGCGGTGGGAAGTAAAACTCTGCACAACTACCCGTCATGAAAAAGGAAGGCAACCCACGTTTCTCATTCACCATGAACTTGACTAAGGCTTGCAGCTCTCTGCGTCGCTGATGCCAGTACTGGCTTGTGCCACGGAGACTTGCCCCAAAGTTAAGAAGTTTGTTTGTAATAGTGGCGTCACCCCTTGCCAGCCGCTCTTGTAAATCAGCAACAGTAATGTGGGGATCTCCTAACTGCTGATCAACAAAGTACCTGCTCTGCTCAAAAGCTCTTTTCCTCAAAATCATGTTGTGCACCACGAATTTCCACACTTTGTGTTTCGAGAATCTGCCATCCTGATACCACAACAAGTGCTCGGCCCATTCATGGAGAGATGCACACGTTCTCTGTCGATTAACATGGTAATCACCCTCTCCAGTGGGAAATAAACAAGGAAACGCCATAGAGAAAAAATATGGTGTAGTAAATTCTGACGCCGGCGTCGTATCTGTGGTTGGCCATGGAATCAATGGTATCTGCGGTGGTCTTGCATTGATGTCATCGTTATTTTCTGCTGGTCTCCCTTCAGTCACAATCCGGTTAACAGCCGCCTCAATCTGAGCTTCAACATTTATACCTATAAATATCGAAGCATTCAGGCGTTATACATTGACGAAAAACAAAACGGAAACAAAATGCAATATAACAATAATAAGATTCTGGGGTGGAGGGGGTAGAGGGAGGTTAGGTAATTCTAGCTCTGGGTCAAATTTGGCGTGGCTTTAGCATCCGGGTATGAACAAATCCGGGTGCCAATACGCGTTAGCTAATTTTAACTACATCAGTTGCTTTTGGTGCATTTCATTAGGTTCGTTACACTTATGCACCTAGAAGATAAAACTGCTGTTGCTAAGATTGCGAGAATTGACACCAAAAAGGTATGGATGTGGTAAAACATGTTCTGGTAAAAGTTCCGAAAAACCCTATTACTAGGAGGAGAATGAGCTGGCATCCCTCCCTCAAATTAATCAACGCGGCAGAAGATTATATTAGTCCCAGGCGTTGCTGGTGCTACAACCCACTTTCAACAAGAAGCCTGCCCAGAATGCATGGGAAGCATGAGTGGCGCCACGATTGAAGCGCTTGCTATTCGCCTCTGTGCACCGAGTCTCACAAGTGATAAACAAAAAATAATATTATATAAGAAACAGATGAATGACTCACCAGGCTCAGGAAGGAGAATCCCTGATACGGTCTCATCATCCTCGTTGTCTACATTCCCCGTATCTAATTGCGCTGGTGCAGGTCCCTGATCATCTCCATGCTGCGTCTCCGTAAACTGAACAGTCCTCAGATCTGGTAGCTCACCATCAACCGGTAGACGCTGAATACGGCCATCGTCTAGAGTTATGTCCCTGTAAGCGGGATTATTGTCCTTAAGCCATCGGATTGCACACTCTACTTTATTTCTTCTCACTCTAAAATCCTTATGGGTGTCATCCTTTCCTTGCCTTCTCACTCGGATTATTTCCACCTCCAATGGTAAGCGTGGTAAAATAGTAGCGGGTTCTTGCACGGCCTGTGGAAACGCTATGCAATGTCCTTTGGCTGCTATACCCCCGTGCTTTAGCAAGTGCACACGAATAACGGGAGCAATCCTTGCTATCAGCATCTGCTCAGCATCACTCAGACCATTCAATTCATCGGGAACATGTCCAGGGTCCATGTTGTTATCGTGTGACCACATCTTTGGCTGGTGCTTGTCATTCTTACATCTTCTGCACACGTTGTTTTTTAACTGCAACCTTCGTTCCTTGCATATATCACACAGCCCAAAGCTATATGTCATCTGTTCAACTTCAAATGAACGAATTGCTTGATAAGCTGCTTCTTCTTCCTGCGTTGATCCGAAAGGCGGGGGCTGTGGTAGGTCACCAATAGCTTCAATCAACCGCTGTTCCTCTTTGACTATTTTAGTACGGTTTCGACGGCGACGCTTTCGATAATCAGCATCTGACTCTTAGTTACCAGGTGGTGCATACTCGTACTTTACACCGACAGCTCTTGCCCGTGCAATTAGGTTACGATCTTCTAGCTGGTTTTCTGCTTCATTGAGCTGAGCTTGTCTCGCCTGTGCATAATTCTGAGTAGGGTATTGAACATCGTCCACACCTACAGTAAATTAGGTTTTTTTTCTTTCGCAAGACTGTCCCATGTTAGACCTCTGATACAATTAAAGACGATGTAATAGTTACGAATAGGAAAATACATTACGTATAGTTATAAAGCAATTTCAAAAAAGTTTAAGGTCCCATCGTCACAATTGTCTGTTTTAGCCAGCGGTGCTTCATGAGAGACGTTAATCCAGTACAAAATTTCTCGCGACCGATGTATTGTTAAATCATTTGGCACAAGAATGGGAATAGGTTTGGCTTCTGTTCTAATAACCAGTGTCAATTATTCTGTTTTAGCATACCAAATTGCTTTCATGACGCATCGCGGGCTATAACAGACAGATTTGACTGTACAACCTTTTCCGAAATACGTGAAGAACACTTATTGAATGATGTCCAGTATGTTTTGTGGTATCTAGACGGAAAAAACACACTGATTATTGTATTGGGTGACAACAAAATCTCCACGCCTTGTTGAGGTTCCCAGTCCCAGACCATCGATCGTGGAATTCCAGTAAATGTTTTCATAAACACCGCGGGACTACCCGCGTAGGGATATGGACTTTAATTCAACTTAATGTTGATATTTTACGAGTGAGCGATATAACCTATTTTTTGTGAAGCATTTTCGATTCGGTGAATTTCACAATAGTTAAGAATTAGACTACGAGTTGGAGTACCAGAACGAGTAGTCTAATTGTTCTAGAATGTTTTAGTAGAAACTCACTAGCATACTACCTTCAAGTTGTCGCTAAAATTTATTTATTTTCATGATTTTAGGAAGTTTTGCGCTAGCGTTTACGCTACTCACTATCTACTACGTGATAGATAGCGAGTAGCGCGAGCCAATCAGAATGCAGGATCCGTGATAGCGAGCGAGTGGGTTTCTACTAATTGGCATTATCTCACGTACGAATGACGATATTTCTCAGTGGCCGAAATCCTGATAAAACACACGTTTTAATAATAGAGGCTTTTTTCTTTACTTTTTACGTTTCGATGGTGTCAAAAACGGTGGCAAAGCAATGCATCATTTGGCAGGGTGTGTTGGTTGCTTTAAGCGTGTGGCATTTCGAACCCAGAGCTCCCAGGCTTGAAACCTCGCGGGGGAGGCTATGGTGACAGCCACTGACGCATACGCGAGATATAGAGCCCCAATCTCGTACCCAGAGCCCGTGCATCTTTGAGCCAGCGGCAAGATACAGGGCTCTGGAATAATCAATTTTTTATACCCCAAATCTGGGTACTCTTCATTGCGCATGCGTTTGACCTTGACCGTTACTAAAATCATGGATTTGTCACAAAGTTCTTCCATATGTTATAGAAATTTTTCACAATTTACAGTCGTGGTTATAAAATCAGCTAAAAAGAGTTTTAAAAACATAAATTACGGAAATATTTCATTCAGTTTTGAGCAGGTTTTGTTTTTGCAAAACAGCGCGCGCTCTGCTTGACATTGAAAGTGGCGTGATCTTCGTCAACAGCGCGCGCTCGACAAATTTTGTCAAGAACTGAACATTCGCCTCAGAATCAAGACTTTTGTTGCATGATTTTGTCGTGTTATAACGCTAGTTTTGGAAAATTGATCTTACGAAGTGCTTACGAAAATTAACAAGAATAGATCTACAAGTGAATAGACTTTGAAGCGCAGCGTTTTATATCTGAAATATGTTTTCCCCTAACACGTGATGTGTGAAAAATATTTTCTGGTAGATTTCCTCCGAATTCAAATCGCGCGCATGGGCAGTGGAGAGAAATGACGAGCCAATGAAAATCGTCGCACGATTTGATTATTCCAGAGCTCCGTATCTTGGCGCTGGCCTAAAAGATACGCGGGCTCTGGGAACGAGAGTGAGAAAGACCTTTCACCGCATGCTCGATCGCTCAAAATCAGCGACGGCCCTCAAATGGATGTCCCCAGAGGCGGGCAGCTCTAGGTACGAGAATGGCGTGTGGTTGTTTCCAAACTGTCCAATTAGTGCGCACGCAATTAAATTTATGGTAAATTGAACAGTTGACAAAATTAGACAATAATTACCAGCGAGTTTTTAAGTGAAGAAGGTCTGAAGTTAGTCTTAGAACAGGTAAATATTATTTGCTTCTTCGCTATTTGCGAAGAAGTTTATGCTTTAGCAAATCCCTCGTAATCAATAGATTTGCCGCTTGAGTAAACTTCTCGTAGCTGAGCATGTCCCACCTGCATTCTAAATGGTTGAGCGATAGTGTGACGTAAGCTTTTTGTGAAAATTTGAAACTTAGAATCACTTCATGAACACACAGTGCTCATTTTCCAATACGCTGTTACACTTTGAAAACATGGGAGTTTGGACATTCTTAGGTATGGGCTCCTGACAAAGCTAGTCACTGACTTAAAATTTGAGTGATGTGCCTTCTATTTATTATATATTGTGACCAGATATTGATGTGATAAAGCAGTGAATAAAAATAGTATCAGTGAAGTGATACGATATCACTTCACGGCAAGAATAAAATGCAATTTGCTTTTATTGCATTTTTTTGCTATTTTATCTGACTATAATAAACAAATATGGCATCGCTCGAAGACTTGATCGTTCGCGTTATGACACGAAAACTCGTGAATAAAAACGATATCAAGTTCTTGCCATGTAACAAGTGATATTTATAGAACGAGCTGGAGAGTTTTATCGGGTGATATAAACACGAGGCGAAGCCGAGTGTTTATATCAACCGATAAAACACGACATGCGAGTTTTATAAGATGCGGAAGTTTATAACTTGAATTAGTCAATATAAAATAAATTTTACAAGTAGGAAGGACTAGGCGCTATACATAGTGTACGCCGTCATGAAGTCAACTAAGGAACTAGTCATCTAATTCAACAGAGTTTGACGCATTTTTTTTAATCCAAAGACTAGGAAACTGTAAAGAATTCATTCAAACAATTTTCTCAAACAAAATAAAATGTAGTGATGAAAAAATAGACACCCACAGACAACCCACAGAATGAGGCTAGTATGGCGTAGACGCCAAGGAAGGGCAGATACAGAACCAACATTCGCAGATACAGAATATTATAAGCATCCCGCATGGATTAGGTTTGTGGTCACCAGTTTTCACGAAATCCTAAAAAAATCACCCAACGCGTAGGGTCAGAAATACAAGTGCATACGTAGCACTAGTTCCGACCCTGGGTTGGCAAGGGTCCACCCTTGTACACCCCATATGCGCTTTGAAGTGTCGCAATAGGCACTTCATCCGGGGTACCGTGTATATAACTACGATGTAGACACTCATTAATTAAACATGAGCGTTTTTATCGTAGTTACAAACACGGCACGTGACCAAACAAACCTTATGAATAATTCATGAATTTTAGAATCTCTATATAATATTCTTTTTTAACTTGAAAAATACGGCTAAATTGGCAAATTCGCATAAAATTTAACTTTTATAAGATTTGTAGGGTTGGTTTTCACTATTGACATAAGTGTAAGCATAGGATCAAACTAACTATTTCTTTAGTGCGATTTTTACTACTACATAAGTTTACACCATAAGGATCAAAGGCTTGTGTTCTTCTTATACTTATAATTGCTTACGTCGCTTATGTCATAGTGAAAACCAATTCTTCATATTTAAATGTTCACCTTCAGCATTCCTGACAGGATTTATGTCAACCTGAGTTCGAGCTGCCGTTTCCTCTAAGCCTTCCTCTTCTATTAATCCTTCAAAAGGTAAAATGAGACAAACAATAATGTGAGCCATTGTCACCGGCATGCATTAAAGTATGATGTTTGCATGAGATGGGGGGAAGTGGACAGCAGGTAGAGCAACAGGAGAAAATCTTCAACTGGCAGGGACTTGATTTTAGAGAGAATTAAGTGAGGTGGTTCAAAATCTGGTTACTAACAATTTAGAATTGCAGGAATTGATTTCCAATTGTGTGGCAGAGTTGACAGATGAACAATAACTTTGGTTCATCATCCCACTGTAAAATACTGTACACCAAGGGAACCTTTTTCAGGCTTAAAATAAGAATTAGGGGATAGCTTTTTCAGCTGTGGTATAAGAGAGGGTACCTTTTATGCTCTATTATTGATATAAAGAAGGGTAAGGGGTCCAGAATCTGGGTCGAGCATCCCCGCATGAAATCTCTCCCCCCCCAGAATCTATTAATATTTAAGGTTTGCGAATTAGTGTGTGTATATTAATTATACTGGTACTAATAGGAAAATTGCAGCTTATATTTAAGCAATAAAAGTACTTTGCCCGTGCTCTCTGGTTTCTTACAAACACGAGGGGGAGTTTGGGAGAGCCGCAGCCGCAGGCGAGTGTCTTTCAAGTTTTATCAGTTCGACCAACATTCCCCGAGTGTTTGTAAGAAAGCAGAGAGTAAGCGGAAAGTACTTTTATTGCTTTTAGAAAAAAAACATACACACGCGCGACAGCGTTGCGTGACAATCGTGTTTCTCAGGTCTCTTACAAACACGCCTTTTAACCAATCAGAATGCGCACATTCACCATATAAAATAGGAGTTCTTTTCTAAATTGCAATTATATACAGATCCCCATTGTATAAATCTGAAATACATTATCTTATAAAATAATTTGAGATACATTTTCCTAGTTTGGCATCACGATTTTTAAGAAGAATTTATAGCGGAGCTCCTCCTCACATTGGGTGAAGGAGAGTACAACTGCATTGGTCATGTGGGTTGACGTCTTAGATGACGTCATGATATGAGAAAAAGAATATATCTCGGGAAAGGATGAACCTCAGACCACCAAACTAAGTCGCAAGGCGGTGCAACTGCATGGTTACGGCCGGGTTATGACGACATTGATGATGTCATCAAACGAGAAAAGGTTTGTTAGTCAATAAGGATATGCTGGAGGGAGGGAGTATTGGATCAATTGTTTACCTTGAACATTGATGGTAGCAATTGTATCAACTTCAGTTCCAACTGCAGTTCCAATCTCCCTAGAGTCTTGCTCTTCTATCAGTCCTTAAAAAGATTAAATTCAGACAAACAGATGCATAATATATATATATAATAGAAGATGTGTGAGAGGGAAAATATACAGTAGGCAGGCTGGTTCGGGAAGTACCGGTATGCAGTAGGGGGTGTCTATGATTCAAATGTTTACCTTCAACATTCCTAATAGCATCATTGTCAACTTGAGGTTCAACTGCTGTCACCTCAGTGCCTTGCTCTTCTATCAATCCTTTGTAAGGTTATAAAATCAGACAAACAACAGCTGGGTGAGGCTTAGTGCTGCATGCATATAAAATAGGTGCACAAAAGGGAGAGAGAGAGCTTGCAGATTGGTTATAAGCAGGGGTGTCTTGATTTAACCTTCTAGCCTTGGTGACAGTCATTTGAGTGACGGAAGCCAGAAAGCGGCTTGAAGGTTTATTATCGTCTCGAGAGTTTGAGAATACTGAAAACCTGTAAAATGTTAACCTTAAGCATTCCTGAAAGAATTTGTGACAACCTCATGTGTTCCTACAGATATCTTCTCAGAGCATTCCTCTTCTATTAATCCTTGAAAAGGAATAAATTTTATTTATATAAATAAAATCTATTCATTCATTCATTCAGAACATTATCTCAGAGAAACTCAGCTCAGGTAAAGAAGCGAGAACAGGTAAGAAGCGAGTCTCATGCTTCATGTGAATTCAATATGGTTTGTCAAAAAATGTCTATCCAAGTAAATACTGCGACTTCTCTATGAATGATTTGCCTAAACCATGTTCTTTTGTCTAAAAGTTATCTGAAGTTACCATTTCGCCAATCACTCAAGTGTGTGATGTAACAACCATGTTTGCACAGGGAAATGCATTAACAGCTCTAACCCAATCAGAGCATGCACACTATCTTAATTTTTTTATAATTTATAATGATTGCATATTACTAAAAATAAGCTTAGAATTATTATTTCAAACTGTAAAATCCAATGAGAAACAAATGTCACAGATACAATGCTACTGTGCATGGCTAATTTTCTTAAACCTGTAATTTATAATGATTGTGATAATATCACTTTGCCCAAATACCCTAAGAATTATTTCTTTGAAACTGTAAAAATCCAATAAAAGTTAACTTGTTGAGGACAATGCTCCTGTAGACTCTCCTTTTTGATCAAAGCATGGGTTAAACTAGATAAGGGTTATATAAAATAGCCATTTGCTGTTCATCTTAAGTGCCCTGAGAGGAATTCAGCATTTGTTCCTTACATTTCCTTTTAAATATAAATGTAGACCGTGATGTAGACTCCATGATTTTCTTCGGGAAATAAGGGGAATATACACTTTTGGTATTTTTTCTTAGAAATACTATTAAAGTGGTTACTTTTGATGTGTCAATTAATTCAACACATATGCAGATTTCAGAGAGAGTTGTATTTCATTGTTTTCATTTCTCTCTGATGTAGACTCTGTGACAGCCATATATGGCCATGAAATTCTAAAACCTTTTAGATTGCATTAACCCCAATAAGAAACTTTATAGTGTGTGATGTCACAACCATGTTGGGTTGGGATCAAGAATCCATTATTTTTTGGCCTGGGATGACCATCAGGAATTTTTAATTTCATGCATGAAATCTATCATCATCAAATCTATCAAAAGGCCAATAATTTTCAACCCTAAAAGCCCAGGGGGGTACTTTGATATAAAAAGGATGGGGGGAGGGGTCCGACGGAGCTCCAAATTTCATACCTCAAAAACTACCTGAGCCATAAATTTTATACCCAAAAAATACCTGCTCCCAAAATTTGATACTCAAAAAAAAAAAAAACCCAACTTTTTAGCCTAAAAAGATTCCAGCATATAGATGATGGCGGTCCCATTATGTTTCCCGGAAATAGCTTCAGCGTAAGTAAATGCAGTATCTTGTAACGTTTCAACCCCACAAAAATACCTACAGATTTTTCAACCCCCACGAAAATACCTGGTGAATTTTCAACACAAAAAAATACTTTTGCTACATATTTCATACCCAAAATAATACGTCGGACCCCCCGTCATTTTTATCCGAGTACCCGACTGGGCCTAAAAGAATCATGAAATTTTCATTTGTTGATTAAAATGCTGGCTTTGATGTTTTCTAAGTACTCTTTCTCTTTATTGAAGGTTTGCTGCTGTGTTAGACCCGTAAACGAAGCCAATCTACCTAAATTTTATCGCAGATCAATTAATGTCACCTCTAAAAGAGACAAAACCTGTGATTTTTAACCCCAAAACATAAAAAAATATGGGAGTTCTCCCTCCCTGGATTTAAATGTTTACCTTCAGCATTCATGACAGAATTTGTCTCAACCTGATTTCCAACTGATATTTCCTCAGAGCATACGTCTTCTATTAGTCCTTAAAAAGATTTAAATAAGGCAACAGTTGCATCAAGTAAACTAATGTTTATTAGAAGAATGTGTTAGATGGGAGTGATACAGTAGTAGGATCGTTACGGTATTTGGGAGGGATGGATGGTGATGGGGGTGGTCTCACTGTCGAACCTAGAGCTTCCCGGCTGGTAAGCTTGCGGGGGAGGCTCTGGTAACAGCTGATGCATGCACAAGATTTAATAGAGCTGCTAAGCGAAATACCATAGCTTCATCGCATGCTCCAACGCTCAAAATCAGCCCTTAAATGGATGTCCCTACGAGCAGATGAGCCAGGGAGCTCTAGGTATGAAAATGGGGTGGTCTTCTTTCGATTGTTTACCTTCAGCATTTCTGACACCATCAACTTGAGTTTCAATGGCTGTCTCCTCACACCCTTGCTCTTCTATCAATCCTTAAAAACATTAGAATCAGACAGATGCATAAAGTATAATAATATTTTGAAGAACATATGTTAGAGGGGAAAGATTACAGTAGATGGCTTGTTATTAGGGAAGGGTGGATGGTGATGGGGATCTTGATTCCATTGTTTAACCTTCAATATTTGTGACACCATCAAGTTGAGTTTCAATGGCTGTCTCCTCACACCCTTGCTCTTCTATCAATCCTTAAAAACATTAAAATCAGACAGATGCATATAATAATGTTTTGAAGAAGATATGTTAGAGGGGAAAGATTACAGTAGATGGCTTGTTAAGGGAAGGGTGGATGGTGATGGGGATCTTGATTCCATTGTTTACCTTCAATATTTCTGACACCATCAACTTGAGTTTCAATGGCTGTCTCCTTACACCCTTGCTCTTCTATCAATCCTTAAAAACATTAAAATCAGACAGATGCATAAAGTTTAATAATATTTTGAAGAAGATATGTTAGAGGGGAAAGATTACAGTAGATGGTTTCACTACTGGAGGGAAACATGTGAAATGCATGTGAAATGTATGTGAAATACTGATGTGAAAAATTTGCCATTTCACATTACATTTCACATTATTACCATGTGAAATGATGATGTGAACACGTGTGAAATTGATGTGAAATTGGGGTTCTCCTTTTCACATCATCAAACCATGTGAAATTGGTGAAATATGCTTGGCAATAAAAGCTCATCATATGTGAAATACCATGTGAAATCTGTCCCTTGTTCATGGGCAGCAGAATTTGGGGGGGGGGGGGGGCTACCCCCAAAAAGTTATGGTTGAATAAAAAGTTTTCCGATATTTTTAGGTACTGTGTCCCGCCAAAAAAAAAATTTTTGGTAGGATCTAACCATGTGAAAAAAGATGTGAAGTTAGTGTGAAACACAAAACATTCGAAATCAAGCTTGTGAACTGATGATGTGAAATGGCGAGTGATCATGTGAAATGAGTGTGAAATATGTTTCTTGCCACTGCGGGATAAAGGGGATATTTTTCCGTATATTTAACCGTATTTGATGAACGAAATATAGATGAAATATGCCTTAATTAAATATCATTCAACCATCGCGGAGAATAAAAAAATTATTGCACCGACAAAAAACGGCGCCCACCACATGTATGCAGTGACTTGAAACGTGATATGCCAGTTCTCGGTCGGTTTCAGTAACTGGAGCTGTAAAAATGTCGAAATTATAAACACGCTTTTATAACTGAAGCGGAATTCATAGCAAAAATCATGCAGGATGTAGGAGTTATCAGTGAATATTTGGCTCAGTCATAAGGACAATGCTCAACACAATGTCAGAGGTAAGATACTACTACATTTTTAAAAGGTTAAAGTATAACATGATCAAATTGCGGGCTTTCTTCGAAGCGCCAAAGCTGATAAGTTAGTAGGCCGCAAGTTCAAAACATAAAACCCTTACAAAAGATAGCACATGCGTTTTCATTGCAGGGATCAAACATACAGTCTCACACAGTTAAACAAGACAAAAGGCTAATTTTCTAGTAGTTAAGATCTCAATCAGTCTCGCGGTTTCAATTAATTTGACAATGGGCGATCTCAACAACTACTGATTCCAGACTGTTAATGTTCTTTACCGCCGCGGCTCGAGAGTACGTATGATATCGCAATTTATAAAAGGGGTGCGATTGTTGCAACACTTTAGTGAACACATAGAACCAAAGTGAAATAAACTGTCTGAGTTTTTAACAAACTGCTTTCTCCAAGATAATTGCTTCTTTCCTTTGATGGGTAAAGCCGTGCTATATTTGGCACTAAAGTCTTCAAGCTTAACTCACCTCAAACACTGAAGCAAAGGCCTGGTTTTTCCTTGATATCACATCCTCAGGAAAATATATAAGTTACAAGTAGAAATTGCATACTGCCGATGATCAACTGAGTGTGCCAAGGCATAAAGTTCGCAAGAAATATTATAAGTTCCATGTTCAAAACTCCAACGATCTAACCGGCTTCGATGAACGTTGAAATACTAGACGGGATTGATAGCGCGCCTTTTTATACTCGACCCAGGTTCCGTTCGCACAGTTCACTTTCCTGGCGATCGAGAATATTGTCAGTACGGATATTTCATTTTAGAAAAAAAGGAAGATAATAATTGTAGACTGTGACTGTGGCTTTCTTAGTTGTTAGGCTTGCGTGTGCGATATTTTGGATGAATTTAACGACACCTTTTAAGTTAAAAGTGTTTTAGCAGCTCACATACGACAACTACTTGAGGAGACAAATTTTATTCTTCAGGATCGAGGTGTTTGATATCTGACAAAAAATAAATATGGTTTAAAGAAATATTTTGAGATGAGCTCGGTTTAAAGTTTGTTCTTTTTCCTAGAAAAAATTTCACAGTATTTTCACATGGTGATAACCATTTCACATTAATTTCACAGCATGTGAAATAAGACTTTGCTAAATAGAGGATATTACATGGCCGCGCGGAGATACGGATTTATCTTCGAGTGTTGAAAATATATCTCACGAGTGAACGCAGCGAACGAGTGAGATTAATTTTTAACACGAGAAGATAAAATTCGTATCTACAAGCGGTCATGTCATGTTCTGTTTATTATATAAACATCAATGAAATACCAAATTCGAATTTTATTTGAGTTAAGCTTAAAAATCGAGCATTGAGCAAAGGCAAGTGTGATATCTTCACATGTGAAAATATCATGTTATTTTCACGTGTGAAGATATCAAGTTTTCGCGCGGGAGATCACCCGGTATTTCGTTGGTGTTTATATAATAAAGAAAAATATTTCACACTCATTTCACATCACTTGCCATTTCACATCATCAGTTCACATGCTTGATTTCACGTTTTTGTGTTTCACACTAACTTCACATCCTTTTTCACATGCTTACCTCCAGTAGTGTTTTGTTATTAGGGAAGGGTGGATGGTGATGGGGATCTTGATTCGATTGTTTACCTTCAATATTACTAACAGTGTTAGTGTCAAATGCTATCTCCTCAGTGCCTTGCTCTTCTGTCAATTCTTCTAAAGGTTAAAATCACACAAACAGCTGGTGAGGCAATCCCTTCATGCAATATAAACAAGAGGGGTGAGAGGGCAGCAGGGATGTGGGTTTGTTGGGGTTGGGGGGATCTTGATTCAAATGTTTACCTTCAGTATTCCTGACGGCATTTGAGTGAACTGATAATATTTCCTCAGAGCATTCTGGTTCCTTTTCTATTAATCCTTCAAAAGGTTAAAATGAGACAAACAACAGGGTGAGGCAAGTCAATCTCTGGCATGCATAAAGAAAATGTTTGTGTGAGATGGGGGACATCATCATCATATTGTTTGGTCAGGATGATCATCGAAAATTTTTAATTTCAGCCCTAAAAGATATCAGACATGACATGTGTCAAACAATGTGTTACCCTATGCGTGGAGATTTTATATTCAAGTGATGAAATGTCACAAGTCAGCACAGCGAACAACTCCGATGGTGTAGATTTTTAACAAGAGAAGATAAAATTTGTATCTCCAAGCAGTGACATGGTACAATGTATGTTCTGTTTAGAGCGGATTTCAGATGACTGTCGTGAGCAATTCACAATTACTTTGTAATTACTCCTATAGGTTTTATTCAGAATTGGTGTAATTACTTTGTGATCGTTTTCACAACAGTCGTGTGAAAAGCGCTCTATTGTATTAAAGATATCAAGTTTTCATGCAGGAGGTCACGAGGTTTTTCATTGGTGCTTATATAATCGATTAAAATTAAGGTTTACAACTTAATTTTAGTGAAATTCTAATCTCGATCATTAAGTGCAATTCTATATAAGTAAATCCATTGCCTTACAAGGGAATTCCATGCTAAATTTCATGTGAAAACCTGATATCTTTTCTTTCAATGTTTTATATAAAGAAGATAATGTAAGTGAGAGGGGAAAGAGACAGCAGGGTTAAGCAGGGATTGGGGCACTTATGATTTTTAAATGTTTACCTTCAGCATTCCTGACAGCATTTGTGCCAACCTAAGTTCCAAGTACTATCTCCTCAGAGCCTCCCTCTTCTATTAATCCTTCAAATTTCAAAGGCAGGACAAACAACAGGATTACGGAAGTCACTTGCATGCATAAAAGAAGATGTGTGAGAGAGGGGAAAAAGATAGCGGGAAATACAAGAGGAGGAGGAATACAGGGCAGCATTGGAGCACATTTGACAAACATGGCCAAAAACGCGGTTACTAAAAACTTAGAATCTCTTGGATTGACTTTGCTACTTGTTTTGGAGAACGTGCACATAAACATTAATTTATCTTACTCAGATGGGAATCCCCCCCCCCCCCTCCCGGACTGTCCACGCTATTTTAAACTTTAAAATGAGGCTATGACGCACATAATCATTGTTTTCCTAGCCTGTCTAGGACTAGGAGTTTTAAAAATCTTAATTACAAAAAAGAAGCACAATGAGAAGCATACTTACCAATATTGTGACATTGTCTTTTTCTTTTGGCTGTAAGATGACATTGCATTCTTCGTTGTGTAAGTTTGAGGCTCTTCCCTTCCGAAGACGGTCCCTTTCTCTTTCTCTCTCCTTTTGACTATCTGTAAAGCTACATCTACGTTCTCTCTCTTTCTGATTTTTCTTTAACCGATCTTCATCGGACATCCAAATAAGTTATATCCACCAACAAGAGACGACAGAAACCAAAAGAAACAAGAGACGACAGAAACCCACCTTTTTAATGACACGAAGCCGTGCTTCAGATACACTATAAACGTCTCAGGTTTTATTTGTCAATAATCCCGAAGAAAATCGTGGCGAAGATAAACTTTTCCTTGTCTAGTTGGCTCGACGTCGTTGAAAAGCTCGGCGTTGAACAAGAAGAAACTCTTTTGACTTCTGCAGACACTTGTAGTTCCGAAATTTTCGTAGTACGATTCTAGTTAGTTATGCAGTCGCTTGCTCTAGTTTTTTTTCGTGGCCGCGATCAAAATAAAGTCAATAATAATATTCTACGCGAGTCGAAAATTCACTGTACTTTGTCTGTATTTGGGTTTCCTGTAGTGTGACGTCATTGTCACGCGAGCACCCCCCCCCCCCCCCCCCCCCCCCCCCCCCCGACCAAACAACCCCGTCCCCCGTCACTCGAACTTGTTCGCCTCGCTATATTGTTGTGACGTCACAGACGGGCGCGCGAGTGTGACCACCCACCCCTCCCCAGCAATCGGGTCACTGTGTTGTGACGTCATGCCAATCTGTGACGTCAGGCCTCACGGCACGCACGGGAAAATGGCGGGAAATCTCGACGTCGAAAATTCACTCGCATCCCTTTGCGACCTGTGATGCTTTGGGTACCCTGTGGGAATTCATACATGCGCTATTATTTGTGATCGTTTGGACGCTTTTTCCTTAGGTATGGTGCTCCGCTCTGCGGCCTTCGGCCGCAAAGGAGCTCCGCTATAAATATATTTTTTCTACTTTACAGCTGTCTTCTGTCCTCCAGTCTCCTCTAATGAAGTTGCTTGCCGTAGATGGCTCTTTGGATGGTCGACTTGAATTTTAGCTTTTTCTTTCCAGGAAGCTAAATTGCATATAATAATTTGCGCGATAACGAAATTTCAAACTTATCTAATCTCATAATAATTGGGCTCGTTGTATTTAACCTTCGTTTTAAGAGTTTGTAATTAAAAACTTATGAATAACAAGATAGTGTGTTTATCTCTTCTGGCGATTGAAATCGACCAAACAACCCCGTCCCCCCGTCACTCGAACTTGTTCGCCTCGCTATATTGTTGTGACGTCACAGACGGGCGCGCGAGTGTGACCACCAACCCCTCCCCAGCAATCGGGTCACTGTGTTGTGTTGTGACGTCATGCCAATCTGCTTTCCAAAACATGACACAACTCGGTCGTTCGATCTTGGACTATTAATTAAATAAAGGTTTCTGTTCTGTTCTAAGTTAAGTCAAATCCTATAAAGTTACTCCTTTCCGATCCTGCCGATTCGCGAGCAGTCTCGGATTCAAACTATTAAAATGCAATGTTCGATATACACAATGAACAGCGACGTGTACCTTTATTCCTGTGTGTAGAAACAACTTTAGTGTATCCTGCCTGAACTCCCATCTCCCTATAAAGAAATTACAAAGTGAGTTTAAACAACTCGCAATGGCCGCCATTATTAACTTAAGAACTCGTCTCCCCTCTTTATTTCTCCTACTTATCAAACCGTATCGACTAACACTTAACTACCGTTATGTGGAAATCAAAACAAAGTTTTATTCAATTAACCAAGAAGTAATCTAGCAAAGCAGTATTTGGATAGTTCAGCTCATGACTTTCATGTGGTCAGGCTCCAGGCTAGCTTCGCTCTAAAACAACAAAGACGGCGACAGTCGACAACAATATTACAAAGTGAATAAAAACCCACCTTTTACGGTTCCTCCATGTAATTTTAGTCCCCCGAAAAGCCACTGTTCTATTATAAACGCCTCATGCCCGCTAGACCACGACTGTAGTGTTTCATGTTTTGTCATAGTTGGCTGCTCGCCGAATCTCGCTCTCGGCTTCTTGTTGTCAACGAGAAGAACTCTTTTGACTTCTACATACACTTGTTGCTCCGAAATTTGCGTAGTACGATTCTAGTTGGTTCTCACAGCCGCTCCCAAGTGTAGTTTCGTCTTGTGCATTGGCCACGAATCGAAGTATATTATAAATCTTTCTCGGTTTCTTTCTTGGTTTCCTGTAGTGTGACGTCAATATCGAGCCAGCAGCGCCCCCCTGACTACCTACCCCTCCCCCTGTCGCGTCGCTCGGCTCCATGTTGTGACGTCACCGGCGAGTGATCGCGAACGCGCGGCTATCACCAAAGCATCGACCACCCACCCCTCCCCAGTCATTCGGGTGTCACTCACTTGGCGGCGCCATGTTGTGACGTCATGCCAATCTGTGACGTCAGGCTTCACGGTACGCACGGAAAAATGGCGGGAAATCTCGACGTCGAAAATTCACTCGCATCCCTTTGCGACCTGTGATGCTTTGGGTACCCTGTGGGAATTCATAGATGCGCTATTATTTGCGATCGTTTGGACGCTTTTTCCTTAGGTATGGTGCTCCGGTCTGCGGCCTTCGGCCGCAAAGGAGCTCCGCTAAAATTAAAAAAAAAAATTATAATAAATAAAGTAACCCATCGAGTTGTATTCGAGTGGTTGTATTTTCCGTTGGACAGCTGCTGGTGTACCGTCGGCTTATTTCTGAGTGCGTACACGGTGTGTTGCCA
The DNA here is from genome assembly GCA_033964015.1 of Scolanthus callimorphus. NCBI lineage: Eukaryota > Metazoa > Cnidaria > Anthozoa > Actiniaria > Edwardsiidae > Scolanthus > Scolanthus callimorphus. The sequence continues at coordinate 8,382,766 of CM066911.1, forward strand.
TGGGTTACGATATTCACTTTTTGGCCGGCGGCCCTGTGCAAGTCAAGATTTCGTCCGCCATCTGCAGTTTCTTGTAGCTTGTATCATTGTTATTGGCCACAAAACTTTGAAAGAACTTTCGGGGATGTTAGGGAAAAGATACATGAAGCCTTTGGGTTACCTGTCTTTGGTTGCTGGCAGAATGGACTGTGATCAGGGAAGGATGAGTAATCGATAAAGTGGTTTATACTCATTTCGCGAATTCCAAGAACCTGTAAGATCACGAAACGCGCAGCGCCGTTGAGCTCTGTTTGCGAGGCAAATAAGACAGACACATGTATGGGCTCACTGGCGAAGTGCCCCTGCACGACGCCTTTTATTTAACTTTTCGCAAAACATACATTTGCCGAGTAAAGGTGGGGAAAAAAGGACGCACCAAAACTCTATTCCTGACCCGGCGGTAACATAGCTGGGGCGGAGGCGGGAAGGCAAAAGTTCAATGGCGAGTCGCCCTCGTGAAAACTTGCAAAGAACTCCCCAGAGGGGTAACTAGCAATTGCCAAATTGATAAGCCCTGGCACGCGCCTGCCACGTGCCAGTGCGCGTGCCAGCTCGCACGCTGTTTATAACATCCGGAAATGGTATAAATAGCGTATTGGTTCCCAATAATTTATTTATACTCATTTCGCGAATTCCAAGAACCTGTAAGATCACGAAACGCGCAGCGCCGTTGAGCTCTGTTTGCGAGGCAAATAAGACAGACACATGTATGGGCTCACTGGCGAAGTGCCCCTGCACGACGCCTTTTATTTAACTTTTCGCAAAACATACATTTGCCGAGTAAAGGTGGGGAAAAAGGACGCCAAGAGGCCTTCCCGTTCCGGGAGGAAATGGGAAGGGCTTCCCACCCCAACGGCGCGGCGCGCACATGAAACAAAAAGAAAAGAAAAATAATAGTCCGGAATGACGAACCAGAACCCCTGCTCCGGTTCGTGTATATCTCCGTGTATCCTATGTCTATGAGAATATAACGAGGTAAAAGTGCACGCAACGATGGACCGAACCCCCGCTCGGCTCGCCGTTTACGGCTATGGACAGCAGTCCGCAACACCAACAAACAAGCGAGTATCTAGCACGACAAACTGGGTGTGCGAATATATTTCCGAAAAGCGTCAGAATTCCATCGGCCCATAAGCCGGATCTGGGTATCAGAAAAGCCACACTCCGCCGCGTGAGATGCCGCACCGATGCGGAATGAATGGCCTTTGTATCGTGAGGGATCTAATCCTGAGGCCCGCAAGGCTAAAGATAAGTGATCTGAAAATATGGACCGAGATACAGGCTCACCGTGAGCTGTCAAAAACAGGGGGCCCGAGGAATTGCCGCGACTGGCCAGGTAATGTTCGAGAATCTGAACCGGACACAGACCAACCCGGCGAGTAAGGGTTATAGTAACAGGTCGAACATTGTAGCTGTGCTTAAAGGTTGTGAACGATAAGCTGTAACTAATAAGCCTACCTAGAGCATCTAAATTGCCTGAAAGGTTTTCATAACGTAAGACATCGTGACCGCGATGAGATACGGTCATTTCACCGACTCTCAGAAAGGCAAAGAAGGCAATAGCGTACATTGCTTTGAACAGTGATCTGTCGTACTTATTAAAAACAACTTTCTCTAGACTGGCTAGTACTTGCGCTAAAACTGGAAGTGTTATTGGTAGACGCGAATCAAGACGGCGACTGAGCTTACCGTAACCCTTGAGCATTTCCACAACATACGACACTTTGGTGGTATCAGGAAAGCCAGCGAGCCGCAGGCAGTACCCAATGGAGGAGATATACGTGCTAGCGGTGGTGGCGGCATATTGATGCTCGTATAGATACGCGATAAATAGGGCAATTTGCGCCGCAGACAGCGGGAGTTTGATTTCTGCCGAACCAAAGGTCGAGTGCAAGAAAAGGGAATAAAGCTTCCAGGCCCGCTTGTAGGTTGGTACAGAGGACGGCTGCAAACTACATGTGACTAAATGGCCAACTATATCTGCCAGTTTTTCGGCAACAGTTGCGGTGGGATGACCGTCGGTGATGCATGCACGCAGGCTGGTGCCAACTGCCTGAACCGGTAGATCTGTAGGCGGGAAAGGGAGTCGGCCAAATCATTGTAGACACCAGGAATGTGTCGCGCCTTAAAAAGTATGTTTTTCTCTAAACATGCCAGCACCAGCTTGCGCACAAATTTCATTAGCACAGGGTCCTGGCAAGATGATTTGTTAATGACATGAACAAGGGCATTGTTATCAGTATAGAACATAATGCGTCTATTTCGCATACTATCCCCCCACAGCAAGACACTCATAAGGATAGGGAAGAATTCCAATGCGGCAATGTTCATATGTTTCCAATTATCCGGCCATGCTCCATAGCACCATTGATTACCAAAAACGGCACCGAATCCGAGACTGCCCGCGGCATCTGTGAAAAGCCGTAAAGTATTGGAATCGATCCAATTGTCGTCAATAAAAAACGATTTCCCATTAATTCACAGAGAAATTCTTCCCAGGTCCTCAAGTCTGCTCTTGCTGAGAGATTTAAATAAATAGTGTGATGAGCCTTCTTAATGCCTTTGGTTAGGTCTATCAGGCGCCGCAAAAATGCGCGACCCGGAACAATGACAGAGCAAGCAAAATTTAACGTGCCTATTACGGATTGCAGATCATGCAGAGTCACTTTTTTCTTGCGACTGAATTGGAACAAAGGCACATACACTGCTGTAACTTATCAGCTGGAAGGCGGGCCTCCATTTTAATGGTATCCAGTTCTATGCCTGCAAAGGTTAACACTTCAGAGGGCCCGACTGTTTTTTCCGGTGCCATTGGTATACCCAACCGACCACAAAGATGCAATAAGGTGTTAAGTTGGCTCTGACACTCATGGAAACTAGGTGCTGCTAACAAGAAATCATCAAGTAGGTGTAGGATGTGGGGTATTTGGAGCTTGTTTTTTGCTATCCACTCAAGAGCACTGCTGAACTTTTCAAACGTCCGGCATGAGGAAGAACATCCCATAGCCATGCACATGTCATAGTAGAATTTGCCTCGCCAGTGCATTCCAAGAAGATGGTAGTCCTGTGGCCTTATAGGGATTAAGCGAAAAGCGCTTTTGATATCAGTTTTAGCAAGGTAACATCCTGACCCCACCAGCTTGATGAGTCTTATTGCATCATCTACACGGGCGTACTGCACGGTTGAATGCTCAAATGGAATACCGTCATTAACTGAACCACCCTTAGGAAATGAGAGATGGTGAATAAGGCGGTATTCCCCCGGCACCTTTTTAGGAACAACTCCCAAAGGGGAAAAACATGATAGCGGAAATGTGGGGAAGTCAAAAGGCCCCAATAACCGGTGCTCTGACAACTCTTGGCAAGCTTATCATCCACAACAAGGGGCAATTCATAAGCAGACTTAAGGTTATAGGGGATCCCATGTGTAACAGAACCCTCAAAATGAATGGGGAATCCAAAGCTAAACCCATTAATCAAATAGGATTTTTCATCAGCTGGGTATCCTTCAAGGGCCATTTCCAGACGCTCTACCCTTACTGGGGTAGGGAGTGGTGGGGCGTGATGTTGTGGTAGTGGAACTGGGGGTGGTAGAACTGGGGGTGGTAGTGGAGGGGGCTCGAAAATTAGCCCGTCCTCTTCCCCTGCCAGTGCGCTGACCACGCACTGGACAGTTAACTTGTGCATGACTATTATTACATTGTGGGCAGTCATGACGATATTGGCATGGTCCTGAGCATTGCCCACCCTTGTGAAAACGTACGCAGTAACCAGAACGCACAAAGAGGGTTTCTCTCCTGCGCTGGAATGGCTGAATAGGGCGGTTACTGGCTTGCGATCGAGACCATAACTCCCAGTGTGTTGTCCCCCAAGGAAGAGCAGAGGGGTACTGCTGGCGCATGTAGCGGAAATTAGTATCGTAATAGCGCCAGTCGCCACCCCTCACAGCTATGTCTCGAACGACTTCACCATATTTCATAAGTTGAGGGGCCTCAGCAGGGTATTTGGAGGTGTATATACCCACAAAAACTTGGAATGCGTTTGTCCAAACATCAATGTTTGGGATTTTCCTAGCGTTTTGGCTAGACTCAAAACTTATTATAGGTGTTGTGAGATCCTCCTTATCACGAGATATGGTGACATTAACCTTAGGATCAAATGGGGGAGCATGCAACAGGAGCCCAAAGTCAATGTACTCATGTGCCCAAATTTTGGTCTTAAGCTTAGCGGAAACATGGACGTCGATGGGCACACTAATAGAAGTGAAGAGCTCCGGAGGCTTACTCCCAGTTAAAGGCAAATTAAAATTATCCCCTGATAAGGATTGGACGACAGATGCAACAGACCCCTGTACAGTTGCATCTGCCGTCAAGGTGTTACCGGTGAGGTTAACGGCAGGCTGCTGTTGTGGACTAGCCATAGCTTCAATCCCAACAGTTTGACCAACTGGAAAGGCTGGAAGAGGCTGGCCAACAGGCTGATGAGAGGGTACAACACTGCTTGGCGCGTTATTCTGAGGGCTCTGTGCTGGTATGAATTTACTCAGGGAAGCTGCCAGGACTTCAGCTACCGTCTGTGCAATAGAGGAGATCACCTCTTGAGAACTGGTAGGGTTGGCCATGGGCATCTGTGCGACATTTGAGGTCGTAGCACTAGGTTGTGGGCCCTCAGAGACAGTGCCTTCCTGTGCAACTGCAGGCAAGCTGACACGCTGTGCCGTCCGCCCACGTCTGCTCTGTGGGCGCTCTACCTGCAGTGGTGTGATTTTGCGCCGCTTCGAGCGTCTAACAGGTGGCATTCTGTAACTAAAATTTAAACTACAGGAAAACATCGCAGTGCAATCAATAATTGGAAAATACTCTTATAATCTGGTAAGCATCAGTACAATTGTATATGGAAGCTGGGGGCTGGCAGATGTAAACTTGTGTAAAGTGGTGAAATTCAAATAACAAAGGAGGCAGAGGGCCATATTTATAAAACTTGTTAAATGTGGATTGTTGTTTTGTATTGTATTGTATTGTAAACAACAACCCGACGTACCAGGGCAAGCATCCCAGACATTACACTGATGCAGCCCAAGTGGCGACAACCGCCAAACATGACAGATGGCTTGACAGGACACCATCTCTGAACAACACACCTGCATCCCTGCCATTACATTGATGCAGTAAACAATTGTTTTAAATCTTGGCAGGCAGTTCTACTAACTGCCCCCCTCGCGCAAGGAAATTTGTTGACATTGCCGACAAAAAGTTGCATCTAGGCAATTCTGAACGCAGCTATTAGTAACGTTAGTTGAATGTGCCCCAGATTACACCTGATGGGGCAAGTATAACAAGGATATGCATACAACCTTCCCATCTATCTGGGGACAATTAATGGGTGGCATGGCAGGCCACCACCCCAATAACATACACGCACCCCTGTCAATACTCTGGTGCGGATAACAAAACACGGCATGGCAAGACACCGTCAAGGCATTTCAGGTACAGGATACAGCAAACAAGACTATCAATAATTGCCACTACCAGGGCAGCACTTTGCAGCAATTAGGTAGCACTGTTTGTTTGTTTGCTTTAGAAGTGTAAATGTTCTGCCAGCCCTTAATTACTGAACTACTTAAAATAAGTAAAACAAAACAACAGGAGCAGTGAAAAGAAAATGCAAACAAGGAAATACCATGCCTATCACTGCTGAGCTAGGGTTCGAATCCCTTGCATAATTGCCCCGCGGTAGCTTCGATAAAGAAGGTATTCTCCTGCACCATTCAAGTGAACTCCGTCCTCTCTAATATGGCGGAATAGTTTAAGCCTGGAGTGCCGCCAAACGAAAACACCAGGGAGATCAGACAGCACTACTTCCAAATACTGGTTTAGGATGGCAGCTTTCGAGTTGAATTGGGCTAGAGGAGCTTGTGTGTGACGACGAAGGCGGGGTATAATCAAACAAACACCCACCACACGTACGCTGAATGAACTCAGTAAGAATGAAACCAGGTCATCAATTGCCGATCCGACCACCTCGGGAGCTTGCGTTGAGAGGTCATTCGTACCGATTTCGAGGACGACGATGTCGGGGGATAGCTCCCGGATAATATTGACGGACTCGTTTTGTAGTCTTTGCACTGAGCAGCCGCCAAAACCGCGGAGAAATACCGACGAAGTGGCTGACAAGCCGAAATCTTGGTCTGCTCTCGAGTCGCGATAAGTATCGAGTGCTGTTTGAAGCCTCTTTACAAATGAATGTCCCAAGATAAGTGCTCGAGGCAATTGACTCATGGTTACAACTGACATGAACCAGTTCAAGAGAACTCACCTTCGCTTGAAGTGAAAAAATTCACCAACAAATCTTTCTTCACAAGGCAAAAGTTCAATGGCGAGTCGCCCTCGTGAAAACTTGCAAAGAACTCCCCAGAGGGGGTAACTAGCAATTGCCAAATTGATAAGCCCTGACACGCGCCTGCCACGTGCCAGTGCGCGTGCCAGCTCGCACGCTGTTTATAACATCCGGAAATGGTATAAATAGCGTATTGGTTCCCAATAATTTATTTATTCAGCCGGGATCATAACAGAAAGAAATTAAGTTAAGAGGTTTATAAAATCAAGCTATGAATCATTCTAGATACAAAAACAAGGAAAATAATTTGCAGCTTTGTTACAGCTCAAGCACGGAATAAATTTAATTGGCATAGACACGGAATTCTCACGGAATTTAGCCAGCCTTTGCAGTCTCAACATTTGTACATGGAAAGAACAATGTACGACTCGCTTAACTCAAGGACATCCTTGGAGCTGAATAACTAAGTTTCTAACGACAGAAATGCTTTGGCATCAAGATTCCTTCAAGAAGAAAAGATACGATATTCAGGTGAGTTTTAAAGTAAGTTAGTTCCAAAGTTGAGTGCTTTACTGATCTCTTTGCTTGTTCTCCATTGAAAATGCAACACATGAATCGCTATAGGATATCCTATTTAAACTACTCTATCTATACTTGATATCCCTTGTGCTTGCATACGATAATTGTAAATACACATTGGAATCGTGTTTCAATCCCCTGTGATTCATTCAGCAACTCTCTTTAATTTGACTACTGGAAATTAGATTCAATTAACTCAATATTTGAAGCTTAGCTTTGTGGATGAGACTGTGTGTTGGGGAAAACTTTTTTGCTGAAAAGGGGTGTGCATTTGGCTTGAAATCATAAACAGAAATAAATAATGATTGACTGTAACATTGTATCATGATAATAAAGCTTAAAGTTGGTGGCCAGCATCACAGCCAGCTGAAAGACAAAAGCATTTTCCACTCTTTTAATCCTCTGGTAATGTCATTTTTTGTCAACAGAGATCAGGCTAAGATATTTTTTTTACTAGGCAGTTTGCTAGAAAATGCAAGGGATTTTCTTGATTTTATCTGATGACATGCATAACAAAGTTCCCAGGCACAACAGGCCTTGGCAATAAAAAAAATCCCCCAACCCCTGGACATTGCTGGTTTTCCTCAGTTGCTGGTTTTCCACAGTTCGAAATGCCTACAAGCTAACTTTGCATCTATAGAGCGTGGGAGAAAAATCACTCACATTTTCCTAACAAGCTGCCTTCAAATAAAGAAAATGTCTCGGCCTGTCATCTCTGTTGAGAAAAAATGTTATTACAACAGTAAATACTTTAAAACAGTGGAAACACGTTTGTCTTTCAGTTGGCCAAGACGCTTTTATTCACTGTGCATTTTTTATGCCGATTTAGTTTGTAGATCTCATTTCTACAAGCTAATTCTAAAGAAACAGCTAATTCTAAAGAAACAAACCCTGCCTACGGACAATAAAAAAAATCATTTGGGTCAGGACTTTTTTCCCTGCAAGCAGATTACCCCTGATGGACATTTTGCACATTACCCCAGGGTAAAACCAAACAACCAATCTGACTCCAAAGGGGCAGGGAGGAACGCTTGTGCACATTTTCTTATTTACTTCTACCTGGAATTTGCTATTATGCAGAAGATACTATCATCTTTCTTTTTTCTTGCATTGGTCTTACAGGAATGTCAACTCTCCCGGTTTTGCCAGGCGTCTCAAGAGTTTTCGCTTCGTTTCCCAGCACAACTTCAAGATGACTGCCATACATTTACTGTATTTCTCCCGGGAATATTTCAGGAAATTTAGCCATTTCAAGACAATCTCCAGATTTTTTAAGTCCCTGGGTTGACGTCCCTGGTCTTAGAGATTCCATGAAATGAATGATTTTCTGATTTTCTTGCTAGAGGTCTGGAATCTTAGAATTCAGACTTAGGTTAAGATTTGTCACCACATTCTAATTTTTCTGTGGAATTTTAAATGCTGTTTCAAGGACTTTAAAGGTACTTTAAGGTATCAGTTATGGTATTTGATGATCCAACCCTCCAAGCCTGTAAATTTCTTTTACTGACTAGGCTACTTAGCTGTAGGTGTCCCGTTTGACTTTGATTTTTTTTTTCAGTTCTCAGGTGCTGATGCTAGGGCTGGTTCACACATGAATTGCAACACAAGGTGCAAGAAGGTAGCCAAGACTTTTTCCAGGGCATCAGCTAACCCATCCTGTAACTCTAGACTCCATTTGCAGTAAGCACTGTGAAAAAAACCCTGGAATGTGGCTTGGTTCATATAAACATGCCACCTTTCCAGAAGTATTTTTTCAATCTTGTAACAAAAAAAATGAATGCAACACATCAACTTATGTCCTTTGCAAAACATTGCGAACTTATACGCCTCTAAACCCCTCATTCAAGGATCAAATGTATCCAAAACTTTGTATCATTGTAAGAAATCACACACTTTAAATTCCTAGCTGTAAATCTGCCCTTAATACCCACTCTAACGCCAGAAATAGAAATTAGAAGTTGGCAGCCATATTAGTTCTTTGTTATTCTAATGAGTTGTGCCTCCTCTCCTGAAGACACAAATATAGGCTGTAGCGCTACAAGTACAGCGTGTCTAACTGTGTGTGTTGGCAAAATATATCCCTCGCAATGCATTGAACACTTATGTGGACATTTTACTGATTTCGTATGTTTTCTGTGATCTCTGCTGGCATAAACAAAACATTATAGGTTTATTAGAAAATACCAAAAGCATTTTCTTTATTCGAAATTACCTAGTGAAATGATTCAGACAACGTCGGTGAAGAGATACTTATTTATTTATTTATTTAATCGCTTTCACCAAGATAATAAGTACATAAATAATACACTACAGACGAAAAGAAAAATATGGTGAGGGACGCACAACAGAGCGAGGCTCCAAACTAAGTGCGCCCTGATAAATTAATTACAAAAACAAATAAATAACGGTCTACGATAACGAGAAACAAACGAGAGACTATATACATATATACATCATATAAGCGTCCTAGAATAATGAAAAGAAAATTGGCTTAAAAATGGAATTCGAGAATACTACTAATACTTACGCTTATTTACTGCCTCTACCCACAGACTCATGCCCTTCAGGTGGTAGAGACTGACACATTAGATTAGTAGCAGCAAGATCTAGAGTTAAGGATATTACGGTACGAGGAGCATTTAGTGCAGACGGATTTCCAGGTGTTAAAATTGTTTATGTCATATGTATTAGTAAGCGCATTTAAATAGTGCTTATGTAGCAAGGACTTAAACTGAGAGAGAGAATTAGTAGAACGAACAGAAGGAGAGAGGTTATTCCAGATTTTAGGTAGGCGGTTGAAGAAGCTGGCTTGAAAAAGTTTTGTGCGACATTTGGGGATTAGTGTGTCAAGGGCAGAGCTGTGGCGAGTGAGTCTAGTGTTTTTGGTGGTAATGTATTTGTCCAACAGAATATTAAAACTACCAGAGCAGCACTTAAAATAAAATATGAGGTCCTTATACTCATGCCAATATGCGAGTGGTAAGATATTGGTCTTAACAAGGCGATCGTGGTAGGAGATGCCGTCTTCCCAGTTTACATTTAAGATGAACTTAGTAGCCCTTCTTTGCAGACTCTCTACTCGAGACAAATCACCGATTGTCTGCGGGGACCACACCTCGCTTGCGTAACCAACTGAAGGCCTTACAAAAGATAGATAGAGTAGCCTTCGTGTTTGCATATCAAATGACTTGAGACTATGGCGGCGGAGAAAACCAAGCATTTTGTACCCTTTGCCTACTACACAGTCAATGTGGCTATTCCACTTTAAGTCACTACTTATCAAGACCCCTAGATCTTTTTCTTTCTTGACGTGTTTTAGCGTACTACCGTCTAACATGTAAGGGAAGACAATGGGTTGGCGCTTGCGGCCTACGGAGAGAACCTCACACTTTGAGCTGTTGAACTTAAGCCTCCAGTCCTTGCTCCAGCAGCTGATATTATCGAGGTCATCCTGTAGAGACTGACAGTCATCGATGTTATTGACTACTCGCGCGCACTTGGAATCATCGGCGAACAGGGCGACTTGACTGTCCACTACTGATGGAAGGTCATTCACATATAGCAAGAACAACAAGGGTCCTAGTATACTGCCTTGAGGCACCCCAGAGACTACTGGAAGGCTTGATGATGTGTAGCCATGGACAATAGAACGCTGGCTCCTTCCTGTAAGGTAACTCCTAAACCACTGAAGGAGGGGGCCTCGAATTCCGTAGCGAGAGAGCTTGAAAAGTAATCTCTGGTGAGAGACGCTGTCGAAGGCTTTCGCCAAATCCAGGAACACAATATCTGACTGAAGGCCCTTGTCCAGGGCTTGGCCGATCTCATGGTAAAACGTTAGTAACTGGGTTACCGTAGAGCGACCTTCCAAGAAACCATGTTGGGCGTGGTCTAACAAGGCACATATATGATCTTTTAGTCTGTCATAAATACAGCGTTCAAGGATCTTCGATACCACACAGAGCAGAGATATAGGTCTATAATTAGTAACCTCCTCTTTCTTCCCCTTCTTGTGTACCGGGACGACTAGTGCATTCTTCCACTCAGACGGTACGTGGCCCGTGACAATCGAGAGATTGAAGAGTTTGCACACAGAAGGCGTTAGTTCGCTTGCACATTCCTTCAAGACCAGAGTTGGAATACTATCTGGTCCTGGTGCCTTGCTTGGATCGAGATTAGCGAGTAAATGCGCGACATCCTCCTCGGAAATCCGAAGGCACTCTAACAGAGGTGTTTCCGGGTCAGGAGGGGAAGGTGTTACTGCAGGGGAGTCCGGCTCTTGTGTAAAGGTTGAAAAGAAGAACCGGTTGAATGCATCCGCTTTGTCTGGGCCCGAAGCAAATGTCTCGTTGTTATAGGTTACGTTGGCCGGGATAGAGTTCGACTTTGTCTTACTACGAAAGAAGTTCCAGAAACGTTTTGGATTTTCCTTCAGGGAATCACCAATAGTCTCATTGTATTCCTTCTGTTTCACATTGATTAGGGATTTGACCTTCTTGCGCAGCGCACTGAATTTCTCAAGAAAGCGCACACTATCGGGATGTTTTTTAGATGCTCTGCGCGCGGTCTCCTTTTTCTTGAGTAGATGTCTGACTTCTTTATCGATCCAAGGAGGAGTGTTAGCGTCCTTAATTTTAGTTTTAGGAATATGTAGATCGATAAGTCTCAGAAGGTTGGTTTTCCACTGCGTCCAGCTGGTATCCACGTCACTAGAGTTATCAGTAACACAATTCGTTAGGTTTGCACAGTTGACAATGTCCGATCTCAGTTTATCAAAGTCTGCAGCTTTGAAATTATAGACAATGCGTGATGCTTTTGTTACGCGATGATGGTTTGCGATGACGTCGAACTCCAACAGATGGTGGTCTGTAGAGAGGCCAGCCTCGACAAACGGAAGTAACTCAATATCGATCACACGTTCCGGTTCGTTGGTAATAACAAGATCCAAGAGATTTTCACCTCTTGTCGGGAAAGTGTTCAATTGCGATAATGAGCAGTCTTTGAGGCGTTCGCAGAATGCAAAGTCAGCTGAATTCGGAGAATTTGAGATTCCATATCCTTCCACCCAGTTGACACATGGATAGTTGAAATCACCGAGAATAATGGAGCTACTCCTGAGAATGCGCGTAGTGTTATTGAGGAACTCTGAAAACTTTCCAATAAACTCGAAATCATAGCTAGGGCTTGAGTCCGGCGTTCTGTACACTGTAGTCAGAAGGATCTTAGCAGAGCCCAGCAGGTTTAGCTCAATGCACACCAGTTCCAAGTCCTGAGTTTCCAGATCCGATCTGCGTAGACATTCTATAGAGTCTCTCACGGCAACCAACACACCTCCGCCCAGTCTCTCTGAGCGATCGCACCTGAAGATATTATATCCTCTGTCCAAAATCTCACTATCCTTAATTGCCTGATTCAACCAGGACTCCGTCACGCAGATTACATCATACTCATTCCCGTAGACGAGCTTTTGAAACGCCAGAAGCTGATTTATCCTTTCTCCAGTTTTCGAGATACTTTTCAAGCTCCTTGCATTAATTAGCACACACTTGATATTGCGCTTGCGAACGAAGTTGCTTGGCCGAGTTTCAGGGCCGGGATTGATGGAAATATCACCTCCTTGTAGTAAGACTTGGCGGGTGGCACAAGAGTTTGGGTAGTAGAGACACGGAGCCTTGGATACCAGACCATTAAAACTATATACATTAGGCCGGGAAAGCTGTACAGTCTATGTCATTCTTGACTTTTCAGTTGTAAGGAACTCTTGAATAACAAAGGAACCTCATGAATAACAAAAGGTTCAAAATGGCCGCCGTCACAGATATCTTTTTAACCTTCACTTTTACAGTACGTACGAAAATTACGGCACAATTTTATATCTTACCATTTGAAACGCATTTACTTCTACAAGTATGCCGAGTTTGATGTGTTTCTTGGTAAGATTTTGAATTTTACAGGCTTTGAATTAGTTTAGAATTTTACAAAGAACATGTGAGCATCTTCTAACAAAAGTGCCCGAAATCGTAATGTTGTCCCATCGGCTCATTTGTAACATCCGGTCTAAATTAAACCTTATACACATACCTATCATCCTATGCTACTTTTCCGGGTCTGCGCGAAGGGTGCTACGAAAACCACTTTCTAGGCCTCTTTTCAAGATCTGCTCCTAGACTATTCAAAACACTTTGTGATTATTTGTACGTACATACTTTTAACTAGACCATGAAGATTCTAAAGCAACCAAACTTTGGTAGTGTAGTCTAGGTCACCAGATGAGCAAAATGAGGTGGTCACGTGATATGACGTCATCGATGACGTCATCCATGCTTGAAAAATTAATATCTCGTGAAGGGACGACTCTAAAACAACCAAACTTGGGTAGTGTAGTCTAGGTGACCAGATGAGCGAAATGAGGTGGTCACGTGATATAACGTCATCGATGACGTCATCTATGCTTGAAAAATCAATATCTCGTGAAGTGACGACTCTAAAACAACCAAACTTGGGTAGTGTAGTCTAGGTGACCAGATGAGCGAAATGAGGTTGTCAAGTGATATGACGTCATTGATGACGTCATCTATGCTTGAAAAATCAATATCTCGTGAAGGGAAGACTCTAAAGCAACCAAACTTTGGTAGTGTAGTCTAGGCCACCAGATGAGCGAACTGAGGTGGTCACGTGATATGACGTCATCGATGACGTCATCTATGCTTGAAAAATAAGTATCTCATGAAAGGAAGACTCTAAACCAACCAAACTTGGGTAATGTAGTCCAGGTCACCAGATGAGCGAAATGAAGTGGTCACGTGATGTGACATAATCGATGACGTCATCTATGCTTGAAAAATCAATATCTCGTGAAGGATAGACTCTAAAGCAACCATGTAAACCATGTACACATTCACACAGAAAATTTTATAACCAGGAGCTCCGCTTTTAGCCAGTGGCTAAATCTATATATTATTGATACTTTGAGGGGGGTCAAGTTTTTTGGGGGCTGAATGAAAAATCTTGCCAGCCCACCCCCTGGCATAAATAATGATTGCTCCCTACCAGAACAAGGCTTAAAACTGGAATTAAACCATTGCTCACTGGAGTTTCAGTAAATCCCTCTACAATGAGATATACTTAGATACATTTTTTTATTCGGAACTGTAAGAAATAATAATGATTTACATTGGCAAAAACTCCAATAAATATAAAAAAGTACATTAATAATTTCTATTTTGTTTTGTTATCCTTATAATTTTTGCTGTTAAGCACACTAAAGAGCGCTGCAGAAAATTATTGTTTACTAATCAAAATTTCAAATGAGGAAATGTTGCAGCTTTGGGCAACTGTCCTGCCATATTTGCTATCACATTCACTATTGTGCCCAAAAACTGCGCACTGGTGGGTGAAGGCATTTAAAAACCATCTCACTTGTCAGAATTTCTAGTAACTAAGAACAACTAACAACTGATCTCTGCTGGCATAAACAAAACATTATAGGTTTATTAGAAAATACCAAAAGCATTTTCTTTATTCGAAATTACCTAGTGAAATGATTCAGACAACGTCGGTGAAGAGATACCAGACCATTAAAACTATATACATTAGGCCGGGAAAGCTGTACAGTCTATGTCATTCTTGACTTTTCAGTTGTAAGGAACTCTTGAATAACAAAGGAACCTCATGAACAACAAAAGGTTCAAAATGGCCGCCGTCACAGATATCTTTTTAACCTTCACTTTTACAGTACGTACGAAAATTACGGCACAATTTTATATCTTACCATTTGAAACGCATTTACTTCTACAAGTATGCCGAGTTTGATGTGTTTCTTGGTAAGATTTTGAATTTTACAGGCTTTGAATTAGTTTAGAATTTTACAAAGAACATGTGAGCATCTTCTAACAAAAGTGCCCGAAATCGTAATGTTGTCCCATCGGCTCATTTGTAACATCCGGTCTAAATTAAACCTTATACACATACCTATCATCCTATGCTACTTTTCCGGGTTGCGCGAAGGGTGCTACGAAAACCACTTTCTAGGCCTCTTTTCAAGATCTGCTCCTAGACTATTCAAAACACTTTGTGATTATTTGTACGTACATACTTTTAACTAGACCATGAATTTGTACCAGAAACATATAAGTGAGTTAAAACGTGTAACAGCGCGACAACCTGCGAACAACTCGCGATCAATACGCGATCAATACGCGATCAATAAACACCATATTTGGAAAGCATCATGTTCTTCGTTTAGCCAATCAGCAACGGGAGATTTGATTCGTCATATTTTCTAAAAATAACGCGCGCGAACTCCCGACAACAGAACAAAAGCACAAAATGAGTTTAGTTCACTGTTTTACTTCCATGCTCAAAACCCAGCAAAACGATTTTTTATCATAACTTTTGCTGTTCTCGTAATGTGATTGACTACTGATTTGCCATCGTAAATAAGAGTGCAGACAACGCTGTTTGCGTCAACACGCGCGCGCGCTTCTAAACCAACGGAAAACAGTTCGAATGCGCGTGCAATCCCGACGGAAAAGTCTTACATGAATTTTGATTGGCTGCACGCAAGGGCAGTGTTTTCCAAATATGGTGTTTAGTGTTTGCGAGTTGTTCGCTGGTTGTCACATCAGATTCATTCGTCTGTTACACGTTTCAACTAAGTTATATGTTTCTGTTTGTACTTTATCAGTATTGTGATTCAAACATGCATCCTTTTTAGCTTTTTAGACATCGAACCAAGCTTCCTGTGGTGTCTTGTCTGCCTTGTTTCCAGGTTCTTGACCATGAAAAACACAGTGGAAAATATTTTCAGACAGGGGTGCTCGTCCTATCCCTTAGGGTATAAAATTGACAGACGTGCTATCCGAGGGGTGTTTAAAATCAGACCTATCTATACGGGGAGTCTCAGACCAATCCTTGCCCAGAAATATATTGGTACTGACACCAGAACCGATAATTACAAAGGAAACTTGGTTGAAAACCCTAAAAGACCTAAAATTTCGCTTTTATTTATTTTGACCTGCCAAATTTGCTATCTTTTAGGGGTAAATTCGGCGGTCGCCACGCCAAATTTGCTTTCTTTTAGGGGTAAATTTGCTGTTTGCCACACCCATTTTGCTATACCTTAGGGTCAAAATCAATTTTCCCGACGAGCACCCCCGTTTAAAATATTGGGAGTCCCCCCCCCCCCTTGATTCATCTACGTTTTATGGCAGCAACGACGTTAATTTAATATATGGATACAAGAGGTTACACACCTGTAAAATTACAACAAACTGTTTATGCACGCATCAGGAAAATGTCTTAAAAATACTGGTTGTTGTCTACTTGGTATCTAGATGTCGCAACATTTCTTCCTCATCTAAAGGGGGAGGGGGCTATCATGATTATTATAAATATTGCCTAAAGGGGTTTTGAGGTTTTTATTAATACTTTGAGGGGGGTCAAGTTTTTTGGGGGCTGAATGAAAAATCTTGCCAGCCCACCCCCTGGCATAAATAATGATTGCTCCCTACCAGAACAAGGCTTAAAACTGGAATTAAACCATTGCTCACTGGAGTTCCAGTACATCCCCCTACAATGAGATATACTTAGATACATTTTTTATTCGGAACTGTAAGAAATAATAATGATTTACATTGGCAAAAACTCCAATAAATATAAAAAAGTACATTAATTTTTGCCTAATTTTGATTGTTTAATTTCACTTATTTGTTCAAAGAGGGGGTTCGAAGGCTTGTCATGATGGAGTGATTTTGCAAAGTAGTTCTTCTTGTTCTGTTTTCGGATTATTTTCTTTAATTTTAGTAACATTATTCTTGTGATGCATCCAAGGGGGCCATTTGACATAAATTGATTTTGGTTTTGATTTCTGTGGTATGGAAGAGTTCATATAGTTGGGTAGGATAAAATTGCTCTTCCATTTCAGTTCTTTATTTTTTTTTCTAACACCTTGAATGACCTGCTTTGTCTCCCGTTTTCCATCCTAAGGTCATGGAAGGACATTGGAAATCCCAGAGGGGTGAGGGTGGGGAGTCAATTTACTTTCTTTGGAGGGATGAGTCCATATTATCCATACCCTCCTACGAAGGGATTGGAAATGCTGTCAATTTACCTGATCTTTTCCATACAAATACTGTTTTTTTCTTTGAAAATTGCATAGAGGGGGTAAGGATATTTTTTGGAAACACGATTATGATTATGATTTTATACTACTGACAGTACAGATTTTTAAGGGTTTTTTTTCTGACTTTTCTGACTAGGATTCTGTTAGGGGTAGTTAGGAAACTCAGTATTATTAAGCAACTCTTTCCAAGGAAAACAAAAAAAAAAGACGTTTAGGTTTTGCCAGATTTCTAGGATTCTGTAATGGGAAGTTATGTTTCTCTGGGGTTAAAATACATGTCCACAATACACAGCTCTTCAAATTCTATTTGTCCAACAAGCACCCCCACCCAACTGATATGAGTGAGTGCTCGACCTTGACTTTTTTGATCACTAGTCCCATCAGGACAAGTAGCACAGAAACGTTACTTGCCTTAGCCAACTGGCTTATCAATTATAGTCCATTATAGTCTAGTTTTGATCATTTCTAAATGCTGCTGTCCCCTCTGGCGACCATGACTCATAGCGCAAAAACAGTAGAGTGTTTTGTTATGACGTCATAGTGAAATAGGGCAATTATTGTCAGAAATTTGCTATGATATTATTGCATTGTATAAGAATTAGTCGTTCTGTAAGAGGTATAAACATTGGAGTTCCGCTTTTAGGCAGTGCCTAAATGTATATATTATCATATAATATAGCAGATGCATTACATCACATGCACAAAACCGGATTTCTTCACTGTGATTTAAAAAGTAATAATGTCTTGGTTGCTAATAAGAAAGGTTACATAATTGATTTTGGAAAGGCATGCCTTATAACCTCTCCTCCAGCAAAGAAGTACAAATCACAATATACTCATATTGCCCCTGAAGTATTGAGAGGGTCTCCCTGTAGCAGGCAGAGTGACATATATTCTTTTCGTACTGTTCTAAAAAAGATTGGGCACAGATTTAATATAAAAGCTTGTGCAGCTATTGCTCAGCAGTGTTTAAATGTAACTCCATACTGCAGGCCAACACTGATATAGGAATATTATCTTATCTCTCTCCTCATATTGCTTGTAAGTGAATAAGGGGGGAATGTTCATCTGGTTTCACTTCTCCTGATATTTGTTTGTCATTGTTTTTTGTCATTAGATTCTGTGTGGTGTGCCATAACAATAAACTGCAAGAAAGCAAAATGTTGTTCTGAAATGTGAATGTTGTGGTCAAGTATAAAAAGTTGACAGCAGCCTAGTAATAACAAAAATGTTTTAAAATTGACCCTGGATATTGTAGACTAGTAGGTAGCATGTTCAAGGAAGGTTCTAAATAAAAGAACAATATAAAGGGATATCTCCCTGGGTGGAGAGTAAATTTCCTCCTTGTTGTGTTTGTGTTTTTCTTTTTCCCCTTTTGTTGGATATTATTTCTGAAAACAATTGTTGGAAAATGTTTGGTGCCAAAGTCAGTTTTTACCATCGTACTTCTATTTTGTTTTGTTATCCTTATAATTTTTGCCGTTAAGCACACTAAAGAGCGCTGCAGAAAATTATTGTTTACTAATCAAAATTTCAAATGAGGAAATGTTGCAGCTTTGGGCAACTGTCCTGCCATATTTGCTATCACATTCACTATTGTGCCCAAAAACTGCGCATGATATTACTGGTGGGTGAAGGCATTTAAAAACCATCTCACTTGTCAGAATTTCTCCTAACAACTAAGACTGATTGATACAGTCGGTTTCTTTCACTGATTGCATTTTAGTAATTTTTTTTTTTAATTTTTTTTTTTTCTAAACACTGACTATTTTTTTTATTGAAAGATATTCCAATAAATACATTACAAATAAGTGATTTTGTATATTCACTAGTATTACAACGTTTTTATTTTCGTTTGTTCGTTTCTTTTTTTTTTTCTACCTAATTCCACTATTGTATATAGTTATATTATGAACATATTCTAATCTTTGTTATTTTTTCTTTTAAATATGATGATCATATTGGAATGTTTTTTGTTTTTTGTTTTCAACTTTTTTAAGAACACAAACACGATACAAGACGACACAAAGCGGAGAAAAAATACTAATTCGTTTCTTCTATATTAAGGTTTGCTTTACATTTTGCCATAACGTCCCACATTTCATATGACTATTTGCTAAATTCTAAAGCATTAAAATTTTTTCCCATTTCTGATAGTGCGTTGTCAACCTATTTTTGTTTTTGCAATGGAATATTCTATTTTTCCACAATAATTCAGATAATTCTGAAATACTGTTAGGCTAGGCACTCTGAAATTTTCTTTGTGTTTATAGAGGAGAATTTTGTACATTAGAATAATGTAGTTTTCTGGACCTTCGCTGTCTACGCCCAAAAGAATATTATATGGGTTAGAACTTGGTAAAAATATCCCGAATCTTTCCAGCCAGTTTCTAATGTCGAAATATAAGTTTTTAGATTCAATGCAGTGTACAAAGAAATGATCCACTGTCTCGGGTTGGGCTAGACAAAAGGAACATCTCGAGTCCGAGATAATACGGAAACGGTGTAAGTCTTTATTTAGATAAAGTATGTTATTTAATAACCTATACTGAAAATATCTCGAGTACGTGTCAATAGTTGTTTTATATATTCGGGAATATATAGCTTCCCAGTTAATCGGATCTGAGATCTTCAATCTACTGGCAAGATTCTGTTGAGCAGTAGGTGGTTTAAATTGCTGTTCAATTAAATAATTGTATATTAGTTTTGTCTTTATTCTGTTTATGTTTACTTTAACATCACCAAGAAATAAAATATTATCGTCGTAATCGTGTTCTTTTGTTAGTTTTAAGACTTTTAGCTGTTGTTTCCAGCATACTGGTATCGCTTGGGTCAGACTAAAAAATTCGAAAAACCTATTTTTACTCACACCTTTTTGAACAGGAATCGCCCAATCTATGTTCATTTGTTCGTCGCACAGGTCCCGAATACAATATATACCTGTGAAGAGAATTCTCTGCTATAAACTGAACTATTATTTATTTTGATATGCTTATTGTTCCACAAGCACTGGTTAAGTATGCTACTAATATCCAACTCTTGATCCGAGCTTTCGGATGAGAAGATATTTGCCCACTCCTTCAATGCGTTTTTATATAGTGTGGGCAGTACGTCTGGTATACGCGCTATGTCCAGGTTTTGCCGAATAGTTTTTACACCTCCAACTTTTCCAAGAATAAAGCGCGGCAAGATCTTCCATGTGCTTGCGTCTGGGTTGATTAATTGGGAAATAAGTTTAATTCGGCTGGCCTTAACCATTGCAGCGAAATCGGGTAGTTTTAGACCACCCTTATCATATTCTCCAATCAATGTGTTATTCTTTATTTTAGGCCTCTTGCCTCTCCAAACGAAATCTTTTACAGCATTTTCAACATCTACGACAAAACCTTTGGGTATACTTAATTTTGAACAAACATAAAGAAGTTTTGAAAGAGCCAAGGATCGCACCACTTGTATTCGCCCATATAAGGTTAACTCCCTAGTACGCCATATTGCTAATATCGTCTTGAAATTGTCGTATATACGTGTGAAATTTTGTTCTTGTGCGCGTTTCTCATTATATGATAAATAAATCCCGAGAACAGTAATGCCCCCCTCGAATAAATTTACCCATCTGATTCCTTTAACCTTTTCCTGATTTATATCATCCGCGCTCCCGAGCCACCCGGCTTCTGATTTAGAAAGATTAATTTTAAGGGAAGGGATGTATACTCGCTAAATTCTGTTAAAACCTTAAGCGTATTCTTTAGAGAATCGATGTCTCTTAAAACAAAAGTAGTGTCATCTGCGTACAACACTAATTTCTTTTCTTGTCCTCCTAACTCGACTCCTTTGATCTCTTTGCAATTTCTCATCATAGTTGCCATGATTTCCATGACCATTATAAATAGATACGGTGAAATTGGATCTCCCTGTTTCGTGCTTCTACCTAGTGGAAAATAATTAGAAATGTGCCCATTATTTTGTACTGCACTGCAGTTTTCTTTCAGAATCACTCTTATCCAATTTATAAATGAGGTACCAAAACCAAAGTGCTGTAATGTTGCGAATATAAAGTTATGCTCAATTGAGTCGAATGCTTTTTCAAAGTCAGCTGCAAATAATAGGGCTTTGTTATTGGTTTTCTTTGTGTATTCCATTACATCATTAACAAAACGAATTGGTTCATCTATTATTCTCCCTTTCACAAAGGCTGCTTGGTCGGGATGAATAATATCGGGTAAACAATCCAACATTCGATTACATAGCGCCTTGCTGCATATCTTTGCGTCAACATTTATTAAACTTATAGGTCTCCACGCGTCCATGAACCGTTTATCTTTTTTGGGCTTTTGCAGAAGAGTGATGAGAACCTGTCTTTGCGAATTCGTTAGTCGTCCTTTTGTGTAGCTATCATTTAAACAATTAACTAGATCTGTTCCTATTTCCATCCACATTGTCATATAAAACTCCTTGGTGAGACCGTCATTCCCAGGTGTTTTGGAATTTCCCATAGCTTTCAAACTATTGAAGCACTCGCTGAGAGTCAGCTTGCCTTCAAACTTAATTTTCTGTTCTTCTGTTATTTTTGGGGAGCTTAAACTCGACAGAAATTCTAAACATTCCTGTTCTGTTTTCATAGATTTTGTTTTGAATAATGACCCAAAGTGGTTTTTAATAAACGTCAATATTCCTTTTGAATCTGTTAATTCTACGTTTTGATCAACCAGTTTTTTAATGTGCGTTTTACTATTATTTCGTTTTTCGAGGGTTAAAAAGTACTTATTGCTCTTTTCACCCATTTCTTGCCATTGTGCTCTTGACCGAATAATTATTCCTTGTGTTATATAGTTACTAATTTCTTCTAGTTGTTTCTTCAATTTATCGTGTTGTGCTAATAAAGTCGCGTCGTTTTCCCAACCGCTTACTCCTTCAATTTCGTTGATACTACTTTCGACGATTTTTTAATCATCCCGTCTTTGTTTAGCTAGAGATTTCGAGAAATCAATAGTAAATTTTCGCACCTCATATTTGATCAATTCCCATCTAAGTTGTGGATTCGAGATACCTTCTTTTGTCATAGAGCTTTTAACTTCCTTAATGAGATGTGTTAAACTAGATACATATTCTTTATTGTCTGAAAGCGAGTTATTGTATTTCCAGAAGGACGGACCTCTTTCGTTTCCTTGAATCGACTTCAGTTTCAAAGTTATCGCCGAATGATCGGTTGACGGAGCCGGAATAATGTCTGTGTTTTCTGCCACGGGCTGGAGATCATCAGACACAAAAAAGTAATCCAGTCTCCTATGAATGTATTCGCCCCGCCTACTACTTATTCCTTGCGCGCTACCCCGCCATGTATAGCGTTTGGATGTTGGATTACGTAGCCGCCATATATCACACATATCTAGTTCTAATAAGATCGTCTCTAGGGTTTCCACCGTATGAGACTTAAGCACAGGGTTGCATCCTGATGTCTCTAACGCTAAATTCATTACCGCATTGAAATCACCCCCCCATATTATCAGCGTGTTAACTGGATAATTTATAAGTTGGAGTTTCCTATAAATTTCTTTTAACATATGTACTTGTGATTTTTCATCATTCGGTGCGTATGAATTGATTAAAATAAATTCTTGATCTTGTATTACGCAATGGACGATAACATATCTTCCGTTAATATCGATATTTTTTTCTAGTATTTTATAGTCCACATTTTTCCCAAACAAAATAGCAGCTCCTCTACTATCTGAGGTTCCATGAGACATAATCATATCTCCTTTAAACCGCTTTGCCCAACTACTTTCCGATTCTAAAGTAGTATGAGTTTCCTGTAGAAATGTTATTCCATTATCTCCGTTATGCTTTACCACCCAATTAAACATTTTTTTGCATTTTGTGTACTCTCCGAGACCTCTAACATTAAGTGACAACATACTGAATTGAAATTCATTTGTCATTCCTAATATGAATTGTCTTGACTGCACATATGGCAAAAAAAACGAAAGGAAACCATCACGACTCCGCGTTTACGATAACATATAACACAGACAAAACTACATACACACATAGCATTTAACACCAAAAACTCAAGATAGATTAAGAGACTGATCGCTCTTTATGCGATCGTCAATGGACAGTCCACAATATTGGAGGTCTCTGAGCGAACAAGAGAACCTCAAAATAAATACATGACTAATCCTCGAGCTCACCGTCTCTCCTATACCTCAACAGCAGCTACAGCTTCCTCTCCTTCTTTAACTGGTGACGAATTGCGGATCTTGTTGCGCCATTCATTTGGGATCTCATAATGCAGATACGCTACATTGTTGACAATGAGCTTGTCTCCTATTATCGTGGCTTTTGTATTCTTGAGGGTCCTGACATACTTCAAAGCCGGCACCAATACCTTGGTTCTAAGCACTTGAATTTCTTTCGGTAAATCTTCCCCCATATTGATGGTCGAACCTTGCAGCTTGTATCTAAGACGCCATACTTTATCTCTATCCGCGTATGGCGTCTTAGATACACCCATATGTTTATGAACTCAGCGTTCTCGTCTCAGTGCACATGGTGCTAAATACTTCACGTGCGACGCTTTCTCGACCCGCGGGTTTGGAAAAGCTACTGGTTATTAACCTGTCTTACTTCGGGACTCGGAAGCGTCGCACGTGAAGAATTTAGCGAAGTGCACCGAGGCGAGAACACTGCGCTCATAATATATGGGTTTTCTTGGCCTTTGAGTTGGAGCAACGAAACACTGACTCCCCTTGGATAATGTTTCTCAACATAGTATTGGAAAGACGAGTCCAAACTTGGTAAGTCTTCTCATTTAGTTGTACTCTACCTCTCACGAACGAAACTTACGAAACAATTCCAGCAATTTAGTTATTTCGAGCTCGAATTGAATATTATAGCAACAGCACATTCTGGACAAGAAGCTGCTCTCATTCGTTTATTAAATATCGCTTTCTGTAGATACTCGATTCTATTTTCTCTTTTATATAATTAGGAGTGAACATTAGCCGATATAATCCTGAAGAGCTTCCCTACTTTTCTGATATCCGCGCTCGGCACACTAAACAGAAGTGGAATAAGACATTTTTAGAGGTCAAATGATTACATCGTTTACAACTTAAATCGCATGGGAAAAGCTGACCTGGCATTTCTCTGAGGAAACCTTTGTTACTATGGATGCGAGTTTAGCTGGTAATAAGATCATTCACGGTTGAATTTTCAAGTTATAACAATTAATCTAAAAACAACTCCTTTGGAAAATTTAAAATATCCCAAACAGACGAGCTTAATATATCAAATGAACAACACCATTTGGTAGTGCAGAGGTTGCTTAAGCTCTGTGAGAACAATTATGGAAATCGGAAGATTTTTTCAGGGTCAAACATACGCTAGAAGTTGAGGTCTATTTCTGAAATAAATACTCGGGAGCCACTTTAATCAAATTGTATCTTGGCCCATTTCACAATCGTGGGCAGTTATCCGAACACATGGAATTGTGCCTATTCAGTGTTCCCAGTTGTTACTAAGAACATTAAAAACTAAACGGAAAGCTATTTCCTCCTCTCACGCATGTTTGTATGGCCGCCATCTTGGATCGTGCCCATGACAACCAATATCCTCGCTGGGGGTATACTTCGCGAGTTGACCCAGGCCTTATATCACTCGAGAAATTGTATGCTGGTCTTCTTGTCTTGAATAAAAAAACTTGTGTCACACAACATCCTTAACACGAATTTCCACGCTGGTCATAGAGAATTCACTGTATTCCAGTGAGTGTGGTTCAAATCCAAAATTCCCAGGAAGGAAGATTAAAGAGCATCAATCATCAGGTAAACGTGAAAAAAAAACAATACAAATTGTCGAGGACGAATTCCATTATGCCAAAAATATGCATCAGCAAGGAAAGATTGATTCAACCACACTCCCCGAAAAGGATTTATTTATGTTAATCATGAACCCAACAAGGAAAATAGCTAAAATAGTCGCTGAATATGTTTCCAAGTGCTTTGAGTTAAGGAATACAGAATCAGCCACTTCTGAGGATACTGTCTAAAGAATTTAATCACTTGAAATCATTTTCAAGGCGTGCCTGCTGGCTCATTAGAGGGACACGGCCACCGAAAACATCGAAATTATAATATCACAAATAATAAAAATAACAAGTCACATTTGTAAAGAATGCTTTCAACTTGACATGGTGAAAATTTGTGGTCATTCCGGTGTAGGATTGCAAAGATATTCGCGGATTGTAATTACAGCTTACATGAGGAAATCGGACTCTTTTGAAATCGGTTTACCTCAATCTTTTTTCAAACATACTAAATTTGCCATCTTAATTCGCTCATATCTCAGCAATCCTTCATCGTAATGCAATGAACATTTCCGTACTTCTTTCTTTAAACTGACCCTTTCCAGATAATATTTTTGTATTTTGTGACAATGATTTTAGTGTTTTCTAGGTGATCATGTCCCTTTGATATTAGTATTCATTTGACAACCAATGTACTAGTGTATAAGGGTCAATAGACCTTTTTCCAAAATGGCCGCCGAAAATTAAAATCGATTTTTGTTTAAAATGAACGCTAGCACTAGAACACACATCACCACTTTAGTAAAACTACAAAATTTCGCTGCATTATATCCAATATCTTCCGAGAAAACGAAAGTTATGCGTCATACCCCCAGTCATACAAATCTCTGTAAAAGTTTCAATTTTCAGACTCTGTTTTCTCAGCCGACATGGCATTTGGCATAACGAAAATTTTAAGGATTACTAATGTGACGATGCTCTTTCTAGTGCCAGTATTTGATTTTCAGTCAGTTTAATTTTAAGACATGTGAATTTGCGGCGGCCATTTTGGAAAAAGGTCTATTGAAATAAACTTGAACTTGAACTAGTTTAACCTCTCAGGACTCAGGAATTCTTTATGTATTTCGGGGGAGGGGGTAAGCTATTTTGGAAATTCTGGAAGCAGTGTGTGTGTGTGTGTGGGGGGGGGGGGGGGGGGGGGGGCAAAAACTAGTGCAACCCGTCCCCGGGATACATATGTTTTCTGGAATTGCCCAATGCACTTTAGCATAGGTATTTAATAGAAATACACTCACATTTCTTTGTTCTCCTTTGTGCTGGCTTGACTACTACACCGTTCATATAAAAAAAACGTTCATATTTAGAAACCAGATCACATGTATCATGCCTATGTACAATTTATTCACTTGTCATATATATAAATGGAATGAGATTTCCTTTATAGTAAAATATAGGGACTTTTTAATATATTTCCAGTTCCTGTAAAAAAACATTGGAGCAAACAAGTATTTCTGCTACAATATTTATTCTAGAAAAAAAATATAAAGCCCTATTCAATTACTGAGCTAAGGGGAAACAGAAACCAGACATGTACATGTATGTGGACCCAATTCTCTGATATATGTGTTTTGCCTGTGCCCATGTACTTATCTCTCTGCTGCTTGGCCTTGTGCTCAACCTGCTTGTCCCCTCCCTCAAACTGGTTCCCCTGCTGCTTGACCTCGCACTCGACCGGGTTGTCCCCTCCCTCGAACTTGGCCTCGTGCTCGACCTGGTTGTCCCTCCCTCGAACTGGTCCCTGTGCTGCTTGACCTCGCGCTGGTCCCTCTGCTTAGCCTCGTGTTCGACCTGGTTGTCTCCTACCTCGAACTTGCGCCCCTGATTGACCTCGTGCTCGTGCTCTTCCTGCTTGCTCACGCTCTCCTACTCGCTGTGCTTGTCTGCCTGCCTGCCTTCTGCCTCTACCTCGTCCCGCTTGCACTTGTCTTGACTGCCCCCGCCCTCGGCCCTGTCCTCGCCCTCGGTCCTGTCCTCGTGGTCGGCTTGCTCTAGTAGGATTTTCCTAGTAGGTACTTCACTCACTGAAATACAATTTTAGAATAAAAGACTTTTGATCATTCATTTTTTTTGGTAATTTCCTTCTTTTTGTTATCATTTATACAGATTATTAAATATAATTACATATCCCCACATTCCCTAAACCCATATATCATGTCCCTCATGGCTCATGCCTACATTATCCTACCTACAGCCCAAGCGAAATTGTTGACCCTTATGAAAAAGGACTTTTAAGACCTCCCATTTCGCTACATCCAAGGGGATTTTGTTGGCGTACTCAGCTGCTTTTTTTTTCGATGCAGTGATAATAATTTAGAGGGGGCGATAAATCTATGGAGAGTTGGAGGAGCGTACAAGTCTCTTGCTTTATAAAGAAGTTTATAACATAGACACGATATTACGCGCGCTCTGATTGGCTGATTTTCTATGTTAAAGAAATGGATATACCATAGAGATTTCCCATAGAAATTACGTCATCACTCGGAATCAAGCGAAACGGGAGGCAAGATTGAGCTCGCTAATGTCACAAAAGCTGTCAAAACAACATCCTGGATCTAAAACAAGCTCTGGAAATTGAGAGCAAGTGAAAAGGAACCTGTTTCAGATGGATTTATGTAGTCTGGGAAATGCGATGACTGATAAATAGGTTTATTTTTGCAAAAGTTTGCTCAAGTCCGGAAGAATTTCTACTTCAGCGGCCATAAAACTGTCATGTTGAAAAATTCGTGAAAGGAACAAGTTAGCAGGTAAGTAAATCAATTGATCCAAATTAATTTTGTTTAGGATTAATGTTTTTAACCCTGAAATCAGCTACTTCAAATTTAGTAGTCTGCAATTATTCTTTGCGTTTTGGCAAGTAAGGTTTCCTTCGCTGCTTTCGATTTTCTTCAAATTCTTTTCTCTTGCAATGCCATGATTGCCTAATAAAAAATGAGAATCAGAAAAGCCTATGTTTTCATTATATTTTCTACGACATAGTCAATTTTGATTTTGTATATATATATATTAGTATACTATAATTGTATGTCCAATTTGTCTTCCTAGAGAGCTCGACATGCAATATTGCGAGGAGCCTAAATATTCAAAGAAAATGGATAAACACAAAGTAAAGCCTACAGGCCTGTTTCGTGGGCAGTTCCCACTCCTCAGGGTTTATTATTACTCCATCCCGCCATTTCTATTTATACACGGGGCTCTAATTACATGTATTCTTTAAGAGAAATTTGCTTGCATGTCTACATGTGCTAACCAGCTTCTATTGAGCGTGGCTTGGTCGCTATGACAAATGATAAAGAACTTCTCGAGGTTGCATAAATTACACCGCTTCGTTGCGTTTGAGTATCCCTGGGCTCTACCTAGAATGCACCATGTGATACTAAACTCCTTATTAGCGTCCTTTAAGTTCCACACATATTTACTCAGTTCCGTTTGGTTCCGGTACGCCTGCTTCTTGAAAGATTGCTTGTGATTAGCAAATCTTGACTTGAACTCTGTATCCGTCAATCCCACGTAACATTCGCTCGCTCCTTCCGTTGCCACTGTGGCCTGGTAGACAAGCCCTTTCGTCAGGCACTGGTTGTCTAACGGGCACTCCTCCTTTTTTTCTGCAATTGCACAGCTTTACGTTGGGTGTTTCCGCGTTTTGTTGGCGTCGATGGTTGCTTTCACACTCGGCATACAGCTGTAAGAGAGTTTCAGGGTGTTCTGGTTGAATATAGGTCTGAGGGTGTGACATCTTTGAATATATATTAGTATATATATATTTCTGTGAGGATAGAGCTAGTTAATTTTTTTGTAAGCATCTAAACACAGTTTTTACTAGCCAGATACCTGTAAGCTTTGACTTCTGTAAATGAAATAAAGTAAGGCATTGAAAAAAAACTTGATTGATTTGCCTTCTTGACACTTTCTATTTGTTACCATGGCAACCAGAGAGATGCCAGTCAGACAGGGTGGTAAAGTGGTTTTGTGTGAAAAGCACCCCCCCCCCCCCCCCCCCCCCCCCCCACTAAAAGAAAGAAAGAAAGAAAACAAAATACATAATAATAGTAGAATTTCTTCAACCCGCATGAATGCCAAGCTCAACTCACGACGAGGAAGAAGAGAAAAAATATCAACGTCCCCCGCCGCGAATTGAATCCAGGCTAGCAGTGAGCACAGTAATGCTACACCAACCATGTTTCCATGATGCATGATGTCCTGTTTTCAGCTTGAAAATTGTTTGTGTGATATGTGATGGGGACTCCCTTTACCACCCCAATCAGAGACCCTAGGTACAGAGCGGAGTAAACTCTCCTCAAGGTTGGTTGTAAACCTCCACATGAGTAGTCATGTCACCAAGGCAACCACAACAACAATCTACTGTCTGCCTAGTGCACATCCAACTAAATAACAGTATGTTTTTTTGTGTGTTCCCTGTTGCCCAATTTGGATGATTTTTTGGCTTTTAAAAGATATCATTAACACTTTACCAAGTTGTAGTCTGAAATAGCAGTGTTCTAAAGGGATTGTGGCTAAAGCTTGACAGCACGTTATTTGGTGGTTTATCATGCCTGGTTCACACTAGCAATATCGCGACACAAGAAAAAATCAAACAAATTCAGCCTTGTCGAAATACCAAGAAACTTCTTAAGAGAGATGGTCTAAAGATACTACATGAAAAAAACAATGACTGTTTCAGTTTTTTTCCCATGTCGTATCTTGCTAGTATAAATCAGCCTTTACAGATATAGTGAATATTTATCGTCCGTTATTCCAAAAGTTGTAAAAATATATATTGTATTGTGCATGTGCAGCACAGCTGGCTCTACATACATACTAGTTATATAATGTTTTCGAGTGGCATACTGAAGAATATCCCCCTTGTATAAAAATTGAATACAATTTTATAATTAGTTTCAGGGGTGCAAAAATATTATTCGGGCAGAAGTTATGATACTACACAGTGGAGGAGAATTCCCCTACTTTTAGACCGCGTAATGCTTGTCAGGGACTTTGAATTTGACCCCTAAAAGGTTGCAAATTCTGAGAAAAATCTTGAAATTTGGGTCATGGTTTGAACTTCGTCTGTTTGCTTAAAATATTTAAGCTTCTCTTTTAGAAGAATCGATCTCAATTTCGTTGAGAGAGGATTCGCCTTTATCAGAGCGTCCGCCATCTTGCTTTTTCATTAATTTAACCCATGATTCAGCGCGGGCGCTATGTGTCCGCTTTTCTGGTGCCAAGGCCCAAGCGTGGGAGGAGGAAAAGCGCTATTCAGTGAGGAGTAGGAGGGGCAAAGAAAGGGACATTATAAAAATGCTTCTTAATATTCTACACTGCTGCGAGCGTTTTGCGGCCATTGTTACAGGATATCGATGAGATATCGATGAGATATCAATGGGATGTCGATGAGATGTCGATGGGATGTCGATGGGATGTCGATGAGATGCATATCGCCCGCAAGACGCCCGCAGAGCGCCCGCATGACGCCCGCAAGACGCCCGCAAGACGCCCGCAAGACGCCCGCAAGACGCCCGCAAGACGCCCGCAAGACGCCCGCAAGACGCCCGCAAGACGCCCGCAAGACGCCCGCAAGACGCCCGCAAGACGCCCGCAAGACGCCCGCAAGACGCCCGCAAGACGCCCGCAAGACTATGAGTTCGGGTTACTTGTGGCTGGTTGTGGAGGCGCCTGGTTTAGAGGTTCCAAAATCGCGACTTCGCGTTCATCGATCGTCATGAAACTTAGCGATGTTCTACTCTTACAGTTTATCTTTACTAAGAGAAGCCGTAATTCCCGTCTTCTTTGCATCATAATCTATAATTTGACTTTTGAATCAGCGGTTCTGTTTTTGGATATAATAGACAAGCTTCAATTTGCTTTGTGCTTGATACCTAATTGAACGGAACCTGAAGTTTTTCGAAGGATTACATGCAGCACTCTACAATGTGCATCTCTTTGGGAAGTAAACCGGACCACGATATCTGTGATACGATGACAGGGTTGGAGTGCAGGTGAGTTACGATTCAACATGGTTTGCATGTACCTTGCTTTATGTATGGGTTGTTTGTTTCATGCGGTCGTTTGTTTCCAAGCTTTATTTTTCCTTCTCCTTTTTATTTGCTTGGGCTTCGAGCTAAAGTCACACTAGCAGATACGCTGCACTATTGAAATAACTCTGCATATTTTGTTTGCTTCTTTGAAATGCGGAATCCCATAATAAAGTTGTTTTTATCATTCCCTGCTAGCAGAGGCCTCTTTTCTCTGCATTTCGAAAGAGGCCTCTGCTAGCAGGGAATTTTATCAATGACATTCATGTTTTTTACCCAAATTGTTCATATTATTTCAAGACTCCTGCTGAAATTTATAATTTAAGCTTAAATGGATTGTCTCAAAAGCAATGCCAATAAATAGAGGGATGAGGGACAAGAAACTCGGTTTATTTACAATATATACAAAAACCTACATGAGATTGGATGAGTATTCATCATTCTAGCATCAATTCGTTTTCCTTCTCTTTGGTGTAAAGTGCCATGTTTGAGGATCAACCTTGAGCATATGTGCTTTGGTTACTAGGTATAGCCGCTCAAGATCGTTATGGACGGTGCTGTAGGTTCTCTTGAGTGCATTGAACTGCTTGTGAATGGATTCTGCTCCATGTTCCCCTAGGAACCCCAACCCATTGCCAGTCCTCCTCAATTGCTCCACAACATGATCCTCTATGAAATGTAGCTTTGGAGGCACATTTTCACTGGTGAGGTGCTGTCGGTAGGCACACAGAAAACTGGCACAATTCTTTTCTAAAAATTGAAACTAACCATTAATTAAGATCACAATGCATGGCAGCGAAATTTTAGCAAGCAAATGATAAATTGTAATACCAAGAGATGAAATGTCATCCATCTTGACCATCCCACCAGCATTGAACACAGCTTCACATGCTGCAAATCGTTCAAGCAAAGTGTTTTACTTGGTCTTGATTAGGTTAGCCTCAGGGACAAGATTTGGGCACAATTCTGCTGTACGGCTTGTGGCCGCTGTTGTTAGCTTGACGATGTTTTCTGCCTGGTGATTTAGAAAAAAAGCTGGTTAGTCATTGGTCATGAAAGTTAACTGTTTTCCCTCTTTATATGAGAAAGAAGAAAAAGAAGCAAAAATGTTGGACACCAGCTGGTGCCTGCAGTACACTGTAAGTAAATTTTTAGTTGTCTGGTTCAGACTTTTGGATGCAAAGGTGACCACATAATATATCCAGCTCTGCTGAAGTGGATAGTCTGTATAACAAAAGGTGAACTAAGTTTAATACCTAATTGTTTTATTCAATTTATCGTATAAACATTATGCTCAACCAGTAACAATACAGGCAATTTTACCTGGAGACATATCTTGACGTGATTGCCAACAAATGTTCCCGAGAAGTACGCTTGTCTCTGTACTCGTATTGATTTGAGGATGTCCTCCATTAGGAGTCTGCATACTCCCGCTTGGGCATTCGCAGTTGCTGCCATTTTGTCATGTGCTTGTGCCTTTATTTCCTGAAACCAGAGTAAAGCAATTAGCAAAATGTTTCTCATCCCATAGTCTTACATGTAGCAATGAATATTGTGCTCCACATGCTTGTTAGTAATGCACTACACATGTTGTGTCTCGTTACCATGTCAGCAGCTTGTTTTCTTACTTGCTTAGCATCCAGAAGAAGCTGCTGAATTCCTTCCTCTTCTCCACCAGTCATTGCCTTCAAAATAGCCTCTTCCTCCATGTGTCCAGCTTCGAATTTCTTGTGCTTCTCGTATTGCAGAGATACAAGTTTGAATATACCTGTTCTCAACCACTGGAATTTTCTCGATTCAGATCATGTTTGCTCAACTCCTGGGCAATGGCATGGTCTAGCTCTGTCACATCGATCTCAAAAGACGTGTAGAGCTTGTGGAAGATCCCTAGGTTAATGTGCAGCCCTGGAATACACACCTAAAACAAAATATGAAAAAAAAAATATAACAATACTGTAACTACATGTGTGACTATAAAATGTTGTTGTCAGTCAGTCCACATTTAGTTATATACTAGAGTAATGTATTAAGCTCTAAATAACCACAAATGTAAACAGGAAGTGCACACCAGTAAAACAATGTTTTAGAGTTTTGATTGTTGATAGCATTATCAGCTGTTTCTGTAAGATACATTTAGACAAAAATTACTTGTTCAATTGGGACACAGGCAAGAGGGAGAGGCTCATCTACAGCATTGAAATAACGCTGTGCAGCTGTCCTCTTGGCTTTACTATCAATGAAATGCTGATGGTCATGCTTTATTCCTTCAGTTGTTCTGGGCACAGTAGGCTGCCTTTGATCTCTTGGCAACTGAATGGCTCTTTTGGAGTTCTTGCACCATAGACAGCAATACACTCCTGAAATGATCAAAATTGATAACAAAAAAATGTGCCTATTGAGAAGATAACATTTTTGAATTGCAGGACTGGTTCAAATAAAGTGGACTATACATGAAGCCACTATAACACCCTCTGTGTTAACTGGCTTCATCTTGTATGATCTGGCTCACTGTAACTGAGCCTTTCTTGGTATTGCTTTGCAAGCTTGAGTGCTGTCAAGGGAGTTGGTCTGTTGTGTGATTCTCTGTCTACTCACATGCATGGTGGTTGTAGCCTATAAGATGAGGCCTGTTGCTATTATAAGAGGTTATTTTGTGCCAGCCAGAGCCAGATAGCTGGCTCCAGGCCTTAGCACTGGTAGGCCTTTTGTTCAACTCAACTCATTTATTTTTATTTACTCCTTGACAGCGTGAATTGTCATTTGCTAAAACCTTAAGTATTAATGTGCTCAACTTACCAGCAGCACCAGATAGACCATGGACTCGTGTGAGGAACTCATAGTCCCAAAAGAGGAAGAGTTTGATCTTGTATCCCCTGTAGGAAAATACAGGAGGTATTTTTAATTACTAAGTGTTTCCAGGTATATTAGAGTAATACAAATAATAAGTTTAGTACATAAACTCCAGTTGTTTATTTAGTGATAAGAAAAAACCCTTTGGTTACGTACTTCCAGGTCAGGAACTTGAGTCTCTCAATCTGTTCAGTAAACTGAGCCTGGGCAATCTTCATGTTGGCATGACTGTCAGGGCCTTCATAAATGGCAAACACCACTGTATTGTCAGCTGAGTTGGGATGTTTCACATTGCAGATTTGGAAACAAAACTGGTGGTTCCTCCTCCCTATTTTTCCCTAGCTTAATAATAATAATAATAAACACGCCGGGTCAGCTGTCACACGATATCGGCCATCAGCTTGAAGCTAAAAATGTCTTCCGGGGCCGGGTGTTTTCCGCGGGGTACTGGGAACTACTTTATTGAGGTATATAAATGGCTCGCTGTGGCTTCTGGGTTTACGCGTGCCGATTTAATGAACAAACAGCCAGAATACAGGAAGAACATGCTTTGCATTGATACCAAACATGCCTATATAAACCTGATTTAGACTTCTCAGATCAAACACGCGTTCGGCATACGATAGAACTCGTAGATTTTGCTGTAAATTGCCCCATTGTGGGATTCAAAAGGCTTTTTCGCATGGCACAATCGACGATCGAGATGTGGAATTCTAGATTGAGGACTTATCAGGGAAAAATCGTATGGTTTTGGATTTTTGATAAATACATTCCTTATTGAGAAATTTTCGAAAATCCGAATGACCTTGATGCTTAATCGGTTCTTATCGATTGCTCTTCACGTTGTATTTTAGTGATCCGGCTAGAATGCCTCGGAAGCGAAACAGCAATTTCCCCGTCTGCATATACGCAAAGAAGAAGAAGGTAATTCTTGTTCAATTATCGAGGAAAACATTAAGGCTCTTTCTGAAGTCAAGATCCAGGAGCAAGAGTTCCGTAGGCTGAAGGAAAGGTAGTATTTATAGCGAATTAGGCTGACCGCAAGTCGCGTGATTATGCCAAGACTATTCACTCGTAAATAAACATGTATAAAAACTATAATTTGGTCTTTATTGGGTTACTTTTGTACCAAACTAATGCTAGATGTATTATTGTTGCAATTTTTGTGTTTAACGAGTCGATTTTCCCGACGCATCGTTGTTTTTTTAGACAAATGTTATATTTTGGATGAAATATTAAATTCTGATAAAAATTAGCCCATTATTATTGTTCGCATGTAGTAGGAATCTAAATGTTGATCAGCGTCACTTAAACTCTAAATTAAATTCAACCTCAAATCCTCAATTCTTTCTTGACATTTTATTTTAAGATAAATGTTCTGAGGCAGAACGCGGAGAATATGAGCAAACTCCCCCTGTATAGTTCATCCAGGGTGTGTTTTGCTTCGATGTCCTTTGCTTAGCTCTGAAACCCCAATACGAACGTCCGAAACGCTGTTTGAGCACATCGAATGGTTCTAGTGAGCTTTCGATCAACTCCATAAGGCTTTGGGGATCTTCCTCCTCCATAGAAACATTCTCCTGCGCCAGGATTTCGTCCACAAATTGCTCCGTAGTAATCGTAGTAAATCTTCTAGCCATTTTGTTTTAGTATTTATTTGAGATCCCGCTGACCATATCGCGGGCGATAATTGGCCGATTAAAATCGACAGCTGAGCTGGTGTGAAATAAATTACATTTATATAGCGCTATTTCTACTATATATTCAATAGCGCTTTTTACAATATTACTTTAAAAAAAACTAAAATAAACTAAAGTAAAGTAAAGTAAAACGACCAGAATATGCTGGTTTAGCATATCAGCTAAAAGGTTTGTTTGTCATCCATCAGTTGATTCTTGAGAATCCAGAAGTCCAATCATTTGGCTCTGATCGAATTAACCAGCAGCCTATCACAGTATGTGTAAATGTACCACATACAACAGCAACCATAATAATAACTATTAAAATAGGGTCACAAGCACATCTCAATCTCAATAAGCCAAATCCGGGTTTAAGAAAAACCGGTCGAGATGGAAAAAAATTCACCGGAAGTAATTTTCTTCCATATGTTTTACTGTAAAAAAGCTCGATTTTGAGCTCGATTAGTTGTGCTCTGGCGTTGTAATTTGCAGCTTTATACCAAAATATCGAGCACAGGATATTGGTTTAATCCTTTCTTCGCTAGAATCAAGGCAGTTTTTGATCCTGAAAATATTTTCAGTTCAAGAAAACGGAGAAACGAACTCGAGGTAAGTCGCTTCTCCGTCGGTCGGTTCTCTGCGGAATGACAACATCAGTTGAGATGTTCTTATATGGCCATTTGCACTCACTGGGTCACGTGACCCAAATCCCATACATTCTGAAAGTTACGTTACTGACTAATATGAATAAGTTCTTGGTATTTTTGAAATTCATTTTGACAAAACATATCGTTAAGAGGTAGTTGAGGTCCCCTGACCCAGTTAGTGCAAATGGCCTATTACATGTGTTATGCCAAAGATGGAATTATTCGATCTACCAAAAAGGAGAGCAGCTCATAGCCCCCTGAATTTGCTACTTTCAAGTACAACATGTACTGTGTACCTGATACTTATTTGTAGAATGAACTCTGGAATTCCATCTCTAGTTGTGACTTTACACAACCATTAGCCATCTTCATCAGCAATCAACAACTGAGAATTAACTAGGTGTGTGCCAACACTCAATCTCCAATATTATAGTAGATACATTGTACCAATCATTTTCAAAGGAGGAGGAACATCAATAGTGTACCTGCAATCCATTATTTTTTTCTGTTTTCCACTTTTGTTTTCCACTTTTGTTTTGCTTGAAGTTGTACTTGACACTTTACCCATACTGGCAGAACTGTATTGCAAAATGCACAAGAGGTTGAGTTAGGGGGCCATGTGCCATACAGGTTGGATGAGGGCATGTACCGTAGATATTCTTTTTTTACACAAGTGCTCTCTATTTTGGGGGGCTTGGGGTTGGGGGGGGGGGGGGGTTACTATTTATTGTGAAGTTCTCAAAACATTAGGTCCTTACCCAATGTTGTTGCACTCTGTCAGTTTATATCCATGCATGATGTACGTAATGCCTATACAGTATCTTACGTCGTTACCTTTTCTTCAGTTGCCTTTTTCCAAGGCTAACATCACGGAAGTACTTCCTCCTGTTTTGAAGCATTCCTTGAATCCTCTCTTTCACCTCTGCTTCGTGGTTTCGCAGAGATGGCGCAGTAGTATTAATCTGTAATAATAAAAAAGTATTGAAGAACAGCTGGAAGAGCTACAATGTATGATTTTCAAAATCCTCACTGCAGAGAAGCTTGAAAAATTTCTTAAAACAAATAACTCATCCACACTGCAGCAACAGTGTCCACAATGACAAGGAGCAATATCTTCATGATAGATAACAACAAAGAAGAATATATATATATATATATAGTCATTTGTCAATATTACATCAGAGTCTTTTACATGTAGTCAGAGGATGTATCTCCCAGAAAATATTTTTTGTTACCTCCCGCCAGTATCTTATTATTGAGTTGGCAAAGGAAAGTTCAATCAAGATTCTTGCTACTAGTATAATAACACTACCGGGTATATAAACTTAATGAATGCAGGTACTAGTATCCCAGGGACCAGAAAGTGACATCACTAACTTCTCGAGTGTAACGCATTCTGTGTAGGTAACAAAAAGACTCACCATAGTAAAAAAGGCACTCCATTTTGAATCCGAAATGTCGCATATCTTAGTAGCCTTGTGCGAAATCTTGGCAGACATGGCACTGGCTTTAACAAGATTCTGCAAATAAAATATTTCTATTTAAATGTGTATTGTAGAGCAAGTAAATAATAATGGGTCATACTGTACTTTACAACACCAAGCCTAGTCCTACAAAATATATACCTTTAACTTGTTCTGAGTGATGTAATAACTGAGAACTCTGAGCCCTTGCCAAATATACATATCGTAATCAAACCTTTTTTCATTCATTAAAAAGTCAACTCAAACATTGTTCCCTTATGCAATTAAAACTCTGTCAAGTGCCACCTTTACCTAGTGATAATATGTGGTAATGTGCTCAATAAAAAAAATTCCAATACCCTGAATAACTTTTGAGGTTTTGTTGGCTTCACTCTTTGGGGGGCCTTCTTCAAGAGAGCTGCTGCAGTGAAACCCCTGAGCTAGAATTAAAAATACATTGACAATTAGGCATCTGACATGATAACAATGCCAAGTCAGAATTGTGTGTTGGCTCTACATCATAGGGGTATTGCCAATTTAATAAAGCTTTGAGAAATCCAAATTTTCATCTTCTGTGTGACTTTCAATCATTTGTATCTATTACTAGTTTTATTTTTCCTTCCAAAAAATTATAATAATGTTAATTAACGAAGAAATTGATAACATCTTCGCTTGCGTTTCGAATGGGGCAACACTCTGTGAGAATTGTAGCTGGCACTCCCTGGCCCTGCAGTTATCACACTCCGTGGAATATACTCAGTAATGACTGTAGCCAGAAACACATGTGTGGTTCCAGAAAGTATTTAAGGAAGGGATTCGAAATTGTAAAGCAATTTTCTTTAACGTAATTAATTGCCAGTAGCAAGCTAATCCGGCAATGGGTGGTTGACGAAAATGTGCCAGCGTGCGACAACGAAAATAAATAATTATTAATAGGTAAATAATAGATAAATAAATAAATAAAATGAGCAAGATTAACCAATAAAAAAATAGAGCAAATAGTTATCGCATGCAGATGTCGTAGAACCGTCATTATCGAATTAGCTTGCCAGGGAGGTTTGATAGGTGTCTGGAAAAATGCATTGAGAAAGGCTGTTCCAAACTGGAACAGACCTGAAAAAAAGAGGATGTGTAGACATTTACAGTGGAGTAAATTTCATACAAATACTCAGCTATTTTCCTTTGGAAATTCCAGGGTGGGGGGAGGGTGGAGAGATGAATTGAAAATCTACTGAAAAATGGAGGGGCAGCTTGAAGCCGCCTCCCTCCCTCAGCTTTGCCGTCCATGCATTGTTATGATTACTAAATATTTGCCAAGACAGAATCAATTTTGTTCAAGGGTGCCCCTCCCCTCTAAGCCCCCCCCCCTCCCCCCCCTCCCGAAAAAACGTTTTCTGGTTCAGTGGAATTCCCAATAAATTTTAAAAGGTATCAATAAAAAGACCAAAATTGGCAGGCAACTATTTCTGATCTTCTCTTCACATTAAATGGTGGTTATTGGTATTTTCTGGAATGACACATTTTAGGAAAAATACACTGCACATGTAATAAATGGTACATCTATTGTGAGTTCAACTAAAAAAAACTTATGACAACTATTTACTTATTTCTTTATCGTTTTTTGTTAGAAGGGGGTTCTTTACCTTACTTCGTCAGGCGAAGCTTATTTGTACATATACCTTTATGCATGTCATTGTAGCAAAACACCAAAAAAATACTGTATACATATGAAATATGTAACCGGGAGCTCCGCTTTTAACCAGTGGATAAATCTATATATTAACATTTTACTTGTAAGGTGTTGTTAGGTCTCGTTTAACAATAATCCTAGTATGGATGGGACTTCCGTTTCCTTGACACAACCGAGGAATGGACAAGTGAGAATTGTAAGAAAGAGTGCCCTTTTCTCAATTCAGTTTATTAAAGGCGGTATCTTTTTCCTAATTTCACTATATAAAAGGGACGGAGCATCCATATTCAAAATGTTTTAAGTACCGCCACCCCTCTCCCTCCCGGGTGGTAAATGACTGTGATGTCGACGCTAAAATATCAACATGGTCTCGAAACTTCTCTCAACATGGTCTCGAAAATAAGCATTATCATCAATCGTTAAATGGTCTTGAAATGAGGATTATCATCATTCTGGTGACATGGTTATTTGACATGCGCAAGTG
The DNA here is from genome assembly GCA_033964015.1 of Scolanthus callimorphus. Taxonomy (NCBI): domain Eukaryota; kingdom Metazoa; phylum Cnidaria; class Anthozoa; order Actiniaria; family Edwardsiidae; genus Scolanthus; species Scolanthus callimorphus. The sequence goes on from CM066911.1 coordinate 8,422,549, forward strand.
TCCCACATGTTTGTAGGTTGAAGTAGTACAGTTGTAGGGAGCGCTGTTAAGGGTGGTGGGGTCAGGGGCTGGTTTTTTTTTTTGGTTCGGACTATTTTGGATGATGTTCATTTATATACATTGCTTCGTTCTATTTATGTTTTTAATAGAACGAAGATAATAGTAATATAGTCATGTCCCGCAAAATGATGATAATCCTCATTTCAAGGCCATTAAACAATTGATGATAATCCTCATTTTAAGTTCGAGGTCATGTTGAAAATATGGTCCATCACATACGTTCATTTTTCGTTAACGTGGATGTAGCTCTATGGATGCGACTCAGAATTTCTTAGCGATAGCTCGATGGATGCGACTCAGAATTTCTTAGCGATACATGAATCTCCATGAATGCGACTCAGAATTTCTTAGCGATACCTCGATGGATGCGACTCAGAATTTCTAAGCGATACATCGATGGATGCGACTCAGAATTTCTTAATTATACCTCGATGGATGCGACTCAGAATTTCTTAGCAAAACCTCGTTGGCAGCGACTCATAATTTCTTAGCGAGACCTAGATTGATGCGACTCAGATTTCTTACCCTTCTGACCTGGTCATAATTTCTGATAAATGTTTGGGCATGAAGTTTGTCTAAATTTCTTACTATACTTTTGGTTAATTTCAGGGTAATATTTCTGAGCATCAAGATTTGAGAAAAATGCCAGAATTCCATATAACATAAGTAACCTCCTGTTCAATTGAAACAATTACCACCGAACAAGTCTTTTGGCCAGAAGCAAATCATGTTTTTCAACAAAATGTTATATTACCTGTTGGAAACAACCTATTTTAGACATATTTTTTCATTTTTGTAAAACCTCTTTTTAATTTGAAACGCGTTGTGTTTGTATTTGTGCTTGGTCGACGTAACGGCGTTATGCACTGTTTAAAGCCCTCACGTCTCTCCTTCTACCAGGGTGATCCTCTTCCAATGTGGGTACGGTAACTATTTCATGTAATGTCCAAAGTTCTTCCATGGACGGAGCAGTGTAACCTCCTTGCAGTCGTTTTGTTAGAAACGACTGCAAAGTGTCCATACCAGTCTGTCCTATGAACTCCACGTGCCTTTTATTGTTGGTGAAAGCTCTTAAAGCATACACCCTGAAATTTCTCATCAGCACCCGTGCTGCTCTGGTGGGGATCACAATACTACAAAGAGCAGATGTGGCCTCATAAAGACTGTCCAAGTCGCTATCCAGGTTTGCGTCAAACATTGACAGTGCACGGAGCCATATCACCAGGTCTGCTTCATCTGCTGTTTCAGCTTTATTTTTTATTGTCTAATCTCGCCGCACTTTCCTTTAGACGTTCAATGAAGGGGAGGATGTTGTGTACTGCTCTCTCTGTGAATACATGCCCCTTGTAATCGTTGATCAAAACGCAGTTCAGTCGCAGTGTTTCAGCTGTTTCACTGATTGCATTCTCTGGTCGAGAGTACCATTCGCAGTTGTTGCCCTTCAGAAATCTGAGGAACTCTGGATCTGACTGTGGCTCGTAGGCTTTTATATACGCTCTTAGGAACGTATGGGGAAAATGTTTCGAAAAGTGCACCGTTTTGCTTCCTGGAGATGTCATCTCTGTAAGAAAAAGAAAGCTCCATGCTAAAAAGTTCATTATAGCGTAAAGTGGGAAGAAAAATATAACATTTCCAGACTTTATGTTATAAACGTTTTACACTTACATGTCCAATTTGTTATGGAGACTGGTTTCAAATGATTTGCCAATACTCGGGTGAAGAAGTGAACATTCTGATGTTTCTTTACCCTGGTTGAAGCGACGTATCCCGCCCGGTGGAACCATTGGGCAATCGAAGTACAGATTCTGTCCTTGTGACTTACATATGGTCAGCGCATATGATGGCATCAATGGATAAAATGTCATTTGTTGGTCATGTTGAATTTTGATGGGATGGCATGTTCCCCGGCCTAACAAATCGATAGAAATCGATCATCGAAAACTAATTGATAAATCGATATTTGTCGATCAGATTGACCGATCAATATCGACAATAGATAAAAATCGATAGTCACAGCCATTCCCGACAGATCGATAAAAATCTATTATCACCTGATATCGAAGCATAATTTTCTGTTGAAACATGAAATGCGTCGATTTTCACATATGACTAATGACATTCAAATGTCTGCGATTACAAACTTTTCAAACTTATAATGTAACTAGCTGATGCCCGTGAAAAATTCACGGAGTGTAAGGGGGGAATTTATCTTACTATATTATTCTCTTAAAACAAATGAAAAAAAAAAAACTCACGACGGACATATAATTTGTTTCTGGTGTCCATTTGTTTCTGGTGTCCATTTAGCGCTCGCACTGCGAAGAAAGGCAGTGGTGTACGTTTGTTCAAACTTGAATGAAAATTATTATCAGGTCAAAGCTTTCGAATTAGAATTATCCATGCACATAACTGTAAGCAATATGTAACGGAACCATTTAGGTTCGGATGTCTATGGTGCTTTACGGCTGTACGAACTGAGTTCTTTTTTAGTTTCTGTGGGAGACTCGAACATGGCGGCTTTGTGCCTCGCTTAAGAAATCGCTTGAATTAGAACTTAGCTCAAGGCGACCCTTTTCCAACAAAAACATGCACACTGGTGAGATTTCTCCTTCTGTTCAGGTTTGTGAACTTCGTTTTTTCGGCTCCAACATCTCTGTGTTTAGGATAGATTTCGAAAGTTTCATACCGGGCTCAAAAGGCTGTCAAACGACTGTTGTTTGTTTATTTATAAATGGCGCGCCGGGGTTTCGTGCAACGCGCCAAAACCTTTGAATGGGATATATTGTCCACTCTATTCTTTTTGGAAAAACGACTTTTGCCTCAACATTACTGTGTTATTTGTGAAAGAATCGCGTAGGTTTGGACGTCTTGTTGCTTTCGGCTGCGAGAAATTGCTTATTTTTTGGTTTCTGTGGAAGACTTAAAATGGCGCCTTTGCGAACTCGATCTTCTCGCCTACGAAAACGCTTGAATTAGATCTTACGTCCACTTTATCATTTTCGAATAAAATGTATCCTATAACACAGTTTGCAAGAAAATGGCGTGGTTTTGAAATCCGTGGTGCAGCCGTTTTTCCAGGCTACTGGGCCAACAGTTTGACCTTCACCCCGCCCACATCACGTATTATCTATAAGATGATTGTAGTCATGCAAGCTCGTAAAAAGGTACTAACCACGTGCCTCTTGTCATAATATTTATTTACTGTCAAACTATTGAACTATCGAGCTGTATTCGAGTGGTTGTATTTTCCGTTGGACAGCCGCTGGTGTACCGTCGGCTTATTTCTGAGTGCGTACATGGTGTGTTGCCATGGGTTACGATATTCAATTTGGTTAGGCGGCCCTTGTGCAAGTCAAGATTTCGTCCGCCATCTGCAGTTTCTTGTAGCTTGTATCATTGTTATTGGCCACAAAACTTTGAAAGGACTTTCGGGGATGTTCGGAAAAGATACATGAAGCTTTTGGGTTACCTGTCTTTGGTTGCTGGCAGAATGGACTGGGATCAGGGAAGGATGAGTAATCGATAAAGTGGTTTATTCAGCCGGGATCATAACAGAAAGAAATTAAGTTAAGAGGTTTATAAAATCAAGCTATGAATCATTCTAGATAATACAAAAACAAGGAAAATAATTTGCAGCTTTGTTACAGCTCAAGCACGGAATAAATTTAATTGGCATAGACACGGAATTCTCACGGAATTTAGCCAGCCTTTGCAGTTGGCTTGTTCAAGAAAAGAAAACGTGTCGCTCGAACTGTTACTGTTAGGAGAAAACTCAATATTTTTACATGGAAAGAACAATGTACGATTCGCTTCTCAAGGACATCCTTCGAGCTGAATAAGTTTCTAACGACAGAAATGCTTTGGCATCAAGATTCCTTCAAGAAGAAAAGATACGATATTCAGGTAAGTTTTCAAGTAAGAATACTTAGTTCCAAAGTTGAGTGCTTTGCTCATCTCTTCGCTTGACTGTAACATTGTATCATGATAATAAAGCCAGCATCACAGCCAGCTGAAAGACAAAAGCATTTTCCACTCTTTTAATCCTCTGGTAATGTCATTTTTTGTCAACAGAGATCAGGCTAACACATTTTATTTATTAGGCAGTATGCTAGAAAATGCAAGGGATTTTCTCTGCTCACATGCATAACAAAGTTCCCAGGCACAACAAGCTTTGGCAATAATGTATCAGTCAATTCCAGCGCTGACCATGCCCCCCCCCCCCCCCGGGCAACCCCCGGGATTTTGGTCATTTCTAAAAATAAAACTGAAAATTCCCCACCCCTGGGACGAGAAAAAGACGGTAGGATTCCATCGACTCTGCATGACAAAGCTTCACAGCAAAAACTTCAACTCCATTTATACTGTCTGAGCATTTATAATTCGTTTCAGTAAATGTACTTTAGTTTTTTCGTCTTTGAACGAGTTCTCACTTCACTGAAAGTGAGACAAAATAGAAATAAAGAAGTGAAACTAAGGTATTAGTACAATATCGGTAGACATTCCTAGGCCATTCGCCGTTATAGCCATTTCTGCAAATTGTCTCCGGAATCTCTCAATGCGAAATTTACCTTTATTCTATTTGCAGAGCAACTATTTGACAGTTATGTTACTTGACTTTTTGCTAAATTGGAACTCTTTTATAGTGTCAATTCATTTTTATGTTTTTCCACTGAGACGAAATTGCGAAACCATGCTCTGCATTTATATTATATGTGGCGTTATTTTCTGTAACTGGGACTTTGTAACTGCCAAACGATAGTTATTGTAACTGGTGTTGTAGTTCGCAAAACCCGACGTGCTTGAGATTAGAAAACCGAAATTCCCCACACCCCTCCCCCGGGGAAAAACAATTCCCGACCCTGGGACCAGCAAAATTCTCAAAATTCCCCACCCCAGGAAAGGCAGGGGTGCGCAAATGCCCCGCGGTGTCCCAGGGGGGGGGGGGGGGGGGATGGTCCCCGCTGGAATTGACTGATACATAAAAAAAATCCCCTAACCCCTGGACATTTGCTACAAGCTAACTTTGCATTTATATAGCGTGGGAGAAAAATCGCTCACATTTCCTAACAAACTGCCTTCAAATAAAGAAAATGTCTCGGCCTGATCTCTGTTGACAAAAAATGTATTACAACAGTAAATACTTTAAAACAGTGAAAACACGTTTGTCTTTCAGTTTGCCAAGATGCTTTTATTCACTGTGCATTTTTATATGCCAATTTAGCTTGTATATCTCATTTCTACAAGCTAATTCTAAAGAAACAAAGTTCTATAACCACCTACGGACAATTAAGAAAAAATCATTTGGGTCTGGACTTTTTTCCCCGCAAGCAGGGTAAAACCCTGGTAAAACCAAACAACCAATCTGACTCCAAAGGGGCAGGGGGGAATGCTTGTGCACATTTTCTTATTTACTTCTACCTGGAATATGATATTATGCAAAAGATACTATCATCTTTCTTTTTTCTTGCATGGGTCTTACAGGAACGTCAACCCTCCCGGTTTTGCCAGGCGTCTCAATATTTTTCGCTTCGTTTCCCAGCAAAAATTCAAGATGACTGCCATACATTTACTGTATTTCTCCCGGGAATATTTCAAGAAATTAGCCATTTCAAGACAATCTCCAGATTTTTAAAGTCCCTGGTTTGACGTCCCTGGCCTTTGAGATTCCATGAAATGAATGTTTTCTGATTTTCTTGCTAGAGGTCTGGAATCTTAGAATTCAGACTTAGGTTAAGATTTGTCACCACACTCTGTGGAATTTTAAATGCTGTTTGAAGGACTTTAAAGGTACTTTAAGCAGTTATGGTATTTGATGATCCAGCCCTCCGAGCCTGTAAATTTCTTTTACTGACTAAGGCTACTTAGCTGTAGGTGTCCCGTTTGACTTTGATTTTTTTAGTTCTCAGGTGCTGATGCTAGGGCTGGTTCACACATGAATTGCAACACAAGGTGCAAGAAGGTAGCCAAGACTTTTACCAGGGCATCAGCTAACCCCCTGTAACTCTAGACTCCATTTGCAATAAGCACTGTGAAAAAACCCTGGAATGTGGCTTGGTTCATATAAACATACCACCTTTCCAGAAGTATTTTTTCAATCTTGTAACAAAAAAAATGAATGCAACATATCAACTCAAAAGTATAGCCTACTCAAACTCTTTTCTTTTTGGTGTTCGCATAATTCTGAAATCCCAAGTGCAAAAAAGCAAAATTTCAAAACACTTTGTGATTATTTGTACTTATACTTTTAACTAGACCATGAATTTGTACTTTATCAGTATTGTGATTCAAACATGCCTCCTTTTTAGACATCGAACCAAGCTTCCTGTGGTGTCTTGACTGCCTTGTTTCCAGGTTCTTGACCATGAAAAACACAGTGGAAAATGTGCCCCGGGGGGGGGGGGGGGGGGGGGGTCCTATCCCTTAGGGTATAAAATTAACAGACGTGCTATCTCTTAGGGGTGTTTAAAATCAGACCTATCCCTAAGGGGAGTCTCAGACCAATCCTTGCCCAGAAATATATTGGTACTGACACTAGAACCGATATTTACAAAGGAAACTTGGTTGAAACCCTAAAAGACCTAAAATTTCGCCTTTATTTGTTTTGACCTGCCAAATTTGTTATCTTTTATGGGTAAATTTGGCGGTCGCCAGGCCAAATTTGCTTTCTTTTAGGGGTAAATTTGTTGTTTGCCACACCCATTTTGCTATCCCTTAGGGTCAAAATCAATTTTCCCAACGAGCACCCCCCCCCCCCTCCCCGGGAAAATGTGCATATCATCCTTTCTCGAGTGTATCTGAGTTCTGATTGAGTTTTAAGTTTCCTAGGCCAATAGAAATATTGAAAAACTTACTGGAATTCCAAATATGGTATGCAGATATTTCCTTATAAGGAAGTTGGAGAAAGTCGACACTTTTTCAACGGAACTATTTTGATATGTTATTCCAAGCAGGATCTCACCTTATAGTGGGTAAGGGGGCTATGCTCATTTTTCTGTGGTAGTTTTTTGTTTACTTTTACTTTAAGGGAGCATTCATTATTTATGCCAGGGGGTGGGCTGGCAATTATTAAGGGGACCATGTTAAATTTGGCACGTTCAAGTAGAGGGTCACCAGAAAATATGAAAACAACTGTGAGGATTCATCTACGTTTTATGGCAGCAATGACGTAAATTTAACATATGGATACAAGAGGTTACACACCTGTAAAATTACAACAAACTGTTTATGCACGCATCAGGAAATGTCTTTAAAATACTGGTTGTTGTCAACTTGGTATCTAGATGTCCCAACATTTCTTCCTCATCTAAAGGGGGGAGGGGGTATCATTATTATAAAAATTGCCTAAAGGGGTTTTGAGGTTTTTATTGATACTTTGAGGGGGGTCAAGTTTTTTGGGGGCTGAATGAAAAATCTTGCCAGCCCACCCCCTGGCATAAATAATGAATGCTCCCTACCAGAACAAGGCTTAAAACTGGATTTAAACCATTGCTCACTGGAGTTCCAGTAAATACCCCTACAAGGAGATATACTTAGATATATTTTTTATTTGGAACTGTAAGAAATAATAATGATTTACATTGGCAAAACTCCAATAAAAAGTACATTAATTTTTGCCTAATTTTGATTGTTTAATTTCACTTATTTGTTCAAAGAGGGGGTTCGAAGGATGATGGAGTGATTTTGCAAAGTTATAGTTGTTCTTGTTCTGTTTTGGTCACCATACAAATTTTGCTATGTTTTCGGATATTTACTATTAATTTTAGTAACATTATTCTTGTGATGCATCCAAGGGGGCCAATTGACATAAATTGATTTTGGTTTTGATTTCTATGGTATGGAAGAGTTCTTATTACATGATTGACACGGTTTCCATTGTGTTTTTGAGGTCTCCAACTAACAACGTACATACCTCGCAAGTAACTTAAAGCCGGGAAGGGATTTGAAATTCTCTAGGGAAGAGAGGGGCTGATGAAAAGAATTGAATAGCTGTAAGTGGAACATCCCGGGTATATACAGAGTTAAATACCTCATAAAATAAACATTAGGTATTTAACTCAGTTAAATACATGGACATTCTACTTACCGCTACCCAATCTAGTCACCCCAAACTCTTTTCTAGTGAATTCAAATCCATACACTTATCCCGAGAAAAAAAAACACCAATAATCTCAGTTTATGCATCTATATGACTATCTGTCTAATTGTTAAATAGAGCGAATTTCATATGACTGTAGTGAGACCAATCGCAACGTGATTACAACAATTCTGAATAAAAGCTATAGGTGTAATTACAAAGTAATTGCGAATAACTAACGACAGTCATCTGAAATCCGCTCTATTTGCTCCTGCATGATTATCCTTTATGCGCGAATCCCGTTGAACGCCACAAAACACCATATCCGAGAAACGCCTTCACTTGAACCGACTTGAACCATAAAGCGTTTGTCCAGCCTACTTGCTTGGTTTCCTGGCCCATAGAGTGTGTTCAAGCAGGTAAACCTGAAAATACAGATGAAATCGTTTACATATCTTATCTTAGAGAACAACCAACGAGCGCAAAATACCTGAAACTTGCCTTCAGTTACTCCAGCTTGAAGCAGTTCCGATCCATGTTGTTACTCGGCGTTATGCAAATTGACTAGTAGCAGTCAGTGCGTGGTACAAACGAAAATACCGTTTGAATGAGTCGCGCTTTTACAAAAAGCCACTCGATTGACTGGCCTGGCTGTTTTGTACGAAAACAAAAGACATAATTCGTGTTCTGCTAACAAATGAATGCACTCAAGCTGTATATTTTTTGTTTGGACCTTTGTAAATCATGGTTGAATAAAACCTGTCATTCATTTTCTCTGGGGAACGTACGTCTATGAAAACAACTAAATAACTAAATAACTAACAATAGTTCCTATCGGAATGCGCTACCCTTTTCAATTACAAACTATACTCCTTGTCAAAACTTTGAAATTCAACGAGAAGAATGCAATTCATTTGTTCCTGTTTTCTGAAAACCTTGCCAATCCTGTAATAAGCCAGTTAATTACCTCGATTCTCGGCAATAACCAAATACATCCCGGCCCGCGGGATGCATTTGGGTTATTGCCTCGAATCTCGGTAATTAACTCTTACATATAGTTGGGTAGGATAAAATTGCTCTTCCATCAGTTCCTTATTTTTTTTTCTAACACCTTGAATGACCTGCTTTGTCTCCCGTTTTCCATCCGTAGGTCATGGAAGGACATTGGAAATCCCAGAGGGGTGAGGTGGGGAGTCAATTTACTTTCTTTGGAGGGATGAGGGGAGGGGGTCTCCTCTCAACACCCTTCTTTGTGGGGGGATATTTTCTGGAAATGTCTGGTTCCATATTATCCATCCCCCTCCTACGAAGGGATTGAAAATGCTGTCAATTTACCTTATCTTTTCTATACAAATACTGTTTTTTTCTTTGGAGGGGGTAAGGATATTTTTTGGAAACACGATTATGATTATGATTTTTATACTACAGTACAGATTTTTAAGGGGTTTTTTCTGACTTTTCTGACTAGGATTCTGTTAGGGGTAGTTAGGAAACTCAGTATTATTAAGCAACTCTTTCCAAGGAAAAAAAAATCTTCAGATGTTTAGGTTTTGCCAGATTTCTAGGATTCTGTAATGGGAAGTTATGTTTCTCTGGGGTTAAAATACATGTCCACAATACACAGCTCTTCAAATTCTATTTGTCCAACAAGCACCCCCACCCAACTGGTATGAGTGAGTGCTCGACCTTGACTTTTTTGATCACTAGTCCCATCAGGACAAGTAGCACAGAAACGTTACTTGCCTTAGCCAACTGGCTTATCAATTATAGTCCATTATAGTCTAGTTTTGATCATTTCTAAATGCTGCTGTCCCCTCTGGCGACCATGACTCATAGCGCAAAAACAATAGAGTGTTTTGTTATGACGTCATAGTGAAATGGGGCAATTATTGTCAGAAATTTGCTATGATATTATTGCATTGTATAAGAATTAGTCGTTCTGTAAGAGGTATAAACATTGGAGTTCCGCTTTTAGGCAGTGCCTAAATCTATATATTAACATCTCAAATCTGGTTGGTGGAATAAAAGATTCAAGCAAGAACACTTTTTAATGTTACTTGTCCCCAGCGGATGGAAATTTCCAACCGACTAATTTGGTAAAATCTGTGCGAAAATCTCCAAACTCGACCAGGCTTTCATCTGGAGGATGGAAATTTCCAACCGACTAATTTAGTAAAATCTGTGCGAAAACCTCCAAACTCCACAACACTTTGATGGAAATTCCCAACCGCCTAAAAATATTTACAGTTGTCGCATTCAGTCGTTTTTACCTACAATTATTTTTTTCTTAGTTCCTTATATCTTCTTCTGAGGAACTGTGCATTTAGCTTGTCCATATGTCCATTGCTATCATATTTAATATTAAAGAAGATCACGCTGTCTTTCGGGATTGGTGGAGGTGGATACCCACGCCAAGTTACAAGTTTCTTTTTCTTGCTTCCTTTTAGCCATTGGACAATAAAAATATTGTCCTGGACGTGTTTTACTTCTGCCAGGTGAGGTGGCTTGTACTTTTCCTCGCACTCGCAGTTCACGGGAACAATGCTCCCATCGGCATAATTGTTGACCTGTTGAACATTAATGTTCCTCCGGTTCCTCCGGACAACAATAAATCTGGAAGGAAATAAGATGACAGTTTTCGATTCTCAATTTCACCAACAACATTGGCATTGCAACGAAAAAAACAGCATTTAATTTAATGGGCCACTTAATTGAACAGGTTGTTGTTTTGCGTGTTCTATAGAATAGGGTTTAAATCATCTGTGGTAATAAGTAAAATGCTCGATAAAATTGTGCATGGCATTGTCCTCCATCATTGTTTTGCGTCGTCACTTCTTTGCACTGCATTGTTTTTAACAATGCCTGGATAACCCACGAAAAAACCTAAGAAAAAATCATTGTATTTCGCTGAACCCCCTGTTTAGGATAGGTAGAAGTCCAGGTTGGGTACCCTGGGATATGGCAATAGTATGGATTTCCAGGTCATGACAAATGGGTAGGGAAAACCAAAAGCCATTATCATATTGTGCCTGCCTATTCATATAGGGAAACGGCATCCTCATACACAAGCGATGAGCCAAAAATATTAAGTTACCTCTCGCACTGCTACAACCTGGCCCCGACCATCTCATCATCATTCTTAGGTAACCCCTCTGTTGTCCTGCCAAGATAGCTAATACCCGCTCGTTCGTTTCTCTCTTCTTCTTCCCTATCCCTCTGATTTTCCTTGTTGGTAGGGAAAACCAAAAGCCATTATCATATTGTGCCTGACTATTCATATAGGGAAACGGCATCCTCTTAACACAAGCGATTAGCCAAAAATATTAGTTACCTCTCGCACTGCAGCAACCTGGCCCCTGACCATCTCATCGACATTCTTAGGGTAACCCTTCTGTTCTCCTGCCAAGATAGCTAATATCCGCTCGTTTCTCTCCTTCTTCCCTCTCCCTGTTCCCTCTCCCTCTCCCCCCCCCCCCCCCCCTCTGATTTTCCTTGTTCTTGAAAATGTCTTGGAAAATCCAAGTGACATCCTGTTCTTTCTCATGCCACTTGGGATTTTCTGGTGACAAGAGTGCTTCCCAGCTCTCTTTATGTTCACGGCTAAAGACTCGTGAATCCCTGAAGAACTTGCTTATGTCGTTCTGAGCACAGGGAGCTCCAGTTTCTCCGTATTGGGCTTTACGTAATCTGGTATGTTCAAAACATCAATTTCGCTATCCTAAGGCAGAATTGGATTTCAATACTGTTGTAAAACAAGTGACAGACCAAGGCTGTAGATTTTTTGTATGGGGGGGGGGGGATGCCTTGGCTTTTTCCCCACATGTTGACATTATGCATAGCATAATTTTACTATGCTCGGGGGCAACTGCGCCCTCTGCCCCTCCGCTAGCTACGGCATAGCGGAGATGTTATCCTCTGTATTTTTAAAAGCGTTTTCTGACTTTTAATCGATACATATGGAAGAAGAGACCTATCTTAGTGTACTTTTTCATTGACATGTAAGTAATATATTTTCTATAGTATTACAGTCATGCTACAAAATACATGAGCACCAAACATGCACTAGGAATTCAATTTAAATAGATCGTGAATCCAAGAACCACATTCCACAGATATTTCAGTTGATCGTAACCTGACTGTAAAATATTTTATAATAAATATCACCTGATGGTGAAAAAAAAAGAGGTCTGCATTAACAGCACAGAATCACATATTGTAAGTTTTGCAACTTAGTCTATGAAAGCAAAAGGAGCTGAAATTCATATGATCATTTTAATTATGCAATATTTAGTATTTTCTTCATTAAATTTCCAAATAAATTCCCAAGATTGAAAAGTTAGATTCTTACTGCAGTTCGTAATTCTGTAAACTCTTGCTAACGATTTCCAACCACCGAAACAGATTCTGGCTTCTGCCGATCAAACTCCTGCGTCTTTTCGTTGTTACTCGTTGTGCTTTTTGATTGGCAAGCACATAGCAATTGCTGGCGTGACAGGAAGCCATTTTAGCACTGCTAAGGCACTGGCCAATCATAAGCAAATTAGCTTCAGAAATCTGTGTTAATATTTTCCTTTACAAATAAAGTGTCGTCGTCGCCGTCGTCGTATGCAAACAACCTAACATTTCACTTGACCTGATAATTTTAAATATCCCTTTATACATGATAAACGGATCTTTGCACAAGAGACCTATGATCATATACGAAGGGTGGGGAAAGTAACATAAAATTGCCACAGTTTACATACATCTTAAACTATGTTCCCCTAAGGGTATCAAAATGGAACGTAAACATCTAAAATCTCTCCACTTTGATACCAATTTGATATGGGTCGGAGCAGTTTATTATTTCACGTTAATCTTATTAGAATTGCCATTTTGGTTCCTTTTGTTCTAAAAAAGAAACTTTAAAGCATTTGTTAATGACTGATAAGTGATAACAGCTTAATTTAAACATTACTAAAATACTGAAAAATAGCTTGTCAGAATAGAACTACTGTTAAAGAAATACATTATAACAATGTAAAAATATTTTCAATGAGTATGGCCAAGAAGACAACGCCGAAAACGATCATCCAAAACAGATCAACCCGCTCTCCAGAATTGAGTGATTTCAAAACGGAGTCATCTGAAAACGATGACGTCACCACAGCAAACCTGACCAATTTCGCGGGCCGACGTATCAAAATGCGCATGCGTTTTCCTTATTTGAGCATGCACACTGAATGCACAAGAGCGTTTTCGTACGGATACGTGTTGTAGGGTGGACGGGCGAAAACGATAAGTGTGGACGCAAATCTTTTTGAAAACGGAGCAAAAGTACCCATTTTGTTTGAAAATGGTGTAGTGTGGAGAGGGTCTAAAACAACAAGTTACGACTTCATGCTTTTAAAGGTGGCACTAGTGGAACTTTTGCATTGTATCAAGGCATACATAAAAGTAACCCGTCCTTAATCTCTGCTAGCATAAACACATGAAATATGTTGTTTTGTATGCATAGTCAAAGGATTTTGGCAATTCTCAAACTGCATGCTAAATTATGTCTATCCATAAACTATTTTCAATAAACAGGTTCCCGGTTCTGCAACGTTTCAAATTGTTAATTTCCAAAAAAAAGGCAAGCCTTACGATTTTTAGGTTAGGGTATGTATGATATCCAAAACAAAAATAATACTTAAGTCACTTAAATCTTACATGTTATAATGAAATGTCATCAAAAAGGCACTGGTGGCAGGCGAATGCCCTGAAAACTGTTGGAGACACCTACTGTAACGGCTTCCCAGCCTTGATTTCGCTTATCTTGATTTGATTGACGTATTATTTAGTTAGCTATATAACCGCGTGATCAGTTACGATCAAACCGCATCGCCACGCCTCTGGATCTCAGTTAGCTCGTTCATAGCAAGGGAGTTGTCACCTATATTTTCGTATCGACCTTGCTTTATATCGGAGTTGTTGTTTCAAGAACTGGCAAGCGGGATTCTTATGTAAGTGATTTTAACTGTTCTCTTGTATTCGCTAGAAGTAATCGTCTCATTTAGATTGGTATTTCAAATCTAAAGCGTAGTTTTCGCCGCAAGAATCAATAGCCTGTCGGATACATATTTGTGCCTAGGACTTTGGGTAATGTTTTGCATTAATGGAATGATTAGCAATCTAGAAATTAGCAATTATAATAGTTACGAAAGTAAGACTGCTAGTTTCAGAACGTGCTCTTAGCAAAGTGTATTCTTAGATGTACGTGTTTCATTGCCTTTGGCTTCACGCCCAAATTGTATTCCAGAATTTATAGTTTTCGCTTTTCGCAAGAAACAATTGTATTGCCATGTCTTCTATTAGTAGATTGTTCATGCTCATAGCCATTTTATTATTTCGTGATTCTATGCTTCGCATGTTAATTTATCTTAGAACATATCTACCTTTGAAAACTATGATCGGAATGTCACGATTATGTATGCACGTGTATGTAACGTCTTAGTTAGATTTCGACCTTTTTGTATTGTATTTCAGTTTACGACTCGACTCGACTCGACTCACACGCCTCTTTTCGACACGGTGTAATCGAATTTCGTCTCGTCACCCATCGTATAGTTATCTAAAGAGTAATAAAGAGCCTGTAAAATATATCCCCGCGTTCATGGTTTCGATGACCGCAGCTACAGTAAAATAAGACCGACGCCAGCAATCGCATCGACTCAACTCATTTCGAAAGCTAATTCCCACAGAATTCGGAGAAATGGAGGAATCCGCGAGGGATATTATCGAGAACTTTCCTTCGCTGGGTCTGGATTTAATTTTGGAGAAAGATTCCGAAGGAGAACAAGGAGAACAGAGGCCGCTTCTTGTGATAGAACCACATATCGCTTTGGAACGTCGAGAATCTGAAGTAGAGATAAGGGCAATCCGTAGCCGCAAATTGACCGACAAAGGGAAATGTTATCATTTGGACATATGTAATCAAAAACGTAACAGTGCATACTCAGGCCTAAGCAAACATTGCAAACTGGTTTACGAAACACTAGGAAAGGCAGAACAACCGCGCATAGATCAATTAGAGGCTTTGCGCGATAATTTGGACTTACTGAAAGAAGAGTTTAATGAAGCGCAAGGGGTCTTTGATTCTTGTTTGGAAAGCGACGAAGAAAAGAACGAGTCCTACCACTGGTTCGACTTGCGTGATAGAGAAGTCACGGAGTGTAGGTTAAGGTTATCAGAGGCTCTCAGAACACTAGAAAAACAAGTCTCCCCAAGAATTCCATCACTGAGATCTGCCCAAACAGGTTTTTCTAGGCGCTCGGGTGCCAGTTCTCGCCATTCATCAGCTCGATCTCTAAGATTAGCGGCAGCGAGTAAAACCGCTAGGCTGAAAACGGAAGCCGCATTTTTAGATAGTGTCCTTGAAAAGAACAGGAAATGAAAAGGCTTCAATTACAAAGGGAAATTGCAATGTCCGAAGCCGAAGAAAAGGCATTTAAAAAGATACTAGACGAGGAAAGGGATCTCAAGTTTTCCCTTCCAGGCCCTGACCTCGTTACAGAGGAATTAGTGAAAAAAGACGAAAAGCCGGTGTTAAACCCGTTGTCCCCTACATACGTTCCACCATCGCCAATACCCTCTAGTAATCAGATCAAATTAGAGCCTTCTACCAGCCAGCCTGAGCCCGCCCGGTTCCCAGTATCGTCCGAAACATTCCCGAGTACTCTAGATCCACTGGCCGAAACTCTGAAACAATTAGTAGACGTTCAGAAAAGGCAAATAGAGTTAAGCGGTCAATTGGCTCATCAACAAAAGGCCCATTATCTGCCTGTCAAAGAGCCGCCGATCTTCTCTGGAGATGCGTTCGATTACCCGTCTTTCATCACGGCATTTGACTCGATTATAAGTGCAAACGTCCCTGCAGATAAGGATCGCCTATATTTCCTCGAGAAATACACGAATGCAAAGGCCAACGAGGTGGTGAGAGGGTTTTTGGCAGTGAATTCGGAGAGTGCCTATCAGGAAGCACGCAAGCTTCTTGACGAACGTTTTGGTAACCCATGTTGCCGAAGCGTATAAGTCGCGCCTTAGAAAATGGCCTCAAATCAAGGACGGTGATAGCGCAGGCCTACAGGCCTTTTCTGACTTTCTTATTCGTTGTAAGGAAGCAGCCAACTCTGTAGGATCTATCGGTGATTTAGATTCTAATCAAGTCTTGTTTCAAGTGAGTGCTAAGTTACCCTCTTACTCCGGGGTTAAGTGGTGCCGTCACGCACACGAAGTACACGCCAAGGCAGGCTCGCGACCGGTATCATTTGCCGATCTAGTTAAGTTCGTAAAGGCAGAGGCAGACCTTGCGAACGACCCAATTTTCTCGCCTGACGCTCTTCGGCGAGAGAGAAAGGGCGCGTTCGAGAAAGGTCAAGAGAAGCATCGTGCTAATAGCGGCGTTACACCTAGGGCAGGTAGTTTTGTAACGGAAGTATCCGCTGACCGCGATGGCGCAACTTGGCAGTCACGTAATCAACAACCTAAATGCTCCCTTTGCGAACAACCCCACGAAATTACTAAGTGTCTCGAATTCAAGAAAAAGACCCTGGAGGAAAGGAGAGACGTAGTCAAAACAAAGGGTTTATGTTTTGGATGCTTGAAGTCTGGTCACCTATCAAAGGCCTGCCCCGCTAGGCTCACATGCGAAGAGTGCGACAAGTCACACCCCACCTTGCTACACGGAGCCAAACCTGACAGGCGCAATTATAAAGGTGCCAAGCCGGCGAACCCCCGCACGCAAACGCCGAAACCTGCACCCACTACAAGGGAGGATCCCTCTCCCGATCCGTCAGCAAATGCAAATGCTAACGTTTGCAACTCGACAGGTGCCACCGGCGACGTGGTCACCTCTGTGATAGTACCAGTGTTTGTGTTCCACAAGGACACGCCTGAAAAAAGGGTGAAAACCTACACATTGCTGGACGACGGTAGTGATAGCACGTTTATAACGAGCTCTCTCCTCGAGAAGATAGGAGTTAGGGGCAGCGACGTGTCCCTTAGGCTAAACACTATGCATGGAGAAAACAGAATTACCACCCAAAGAGTTGATGGGTTGGTAGTTGAGGCCGTAGGACACGGGAGCCCAGTAGACCTCCGTAAGGCGTACGCAAGGCCAGCAATCCCCTCTAGTAAAGACCAAGTACCTTCCCCGGAAACAGCAGATAAATGGCCCCACCTCCAAGGAATTAGAAGCCTCATTCCCCCCGTGGAGGAGGACCTAGCAGTCGGATTACTTATCGGCTGTAATTGTCCTAAAGCATTAAAACCGAAGGAAGTTATCCTGGGAAAAGATGAAGAACCTTATGCAATTAGAACCTCTTTAGGATGGGGAATCATCGGTCCCATTATTCCCCATTTGTCGGCGGGAGGGGAAGAGTCGATCACGTGTAATCGAATCTTTACCTGCGAAATTGGAGGCAAAACGTCGAACTCCAAATTCGTGCCAGAAAACAAAGCAAAGGAAGAAATGATAAACCCAGAAGAAGTGAAGAAAATGTTCGAAATCGACTTTTCTGAACACACCCTTAACGATACCGGCCCGATTTCGCAAGAAGACAAGCGATTTCTCGAACTTGTTGGAAATGGGATACGCTTCGAAGATGGACATTACTCCATTCCTCTCCCATTCAAAACGTCGGATACGAAGCTTCCGAATAATCGCAGTCAAGCCTGGAGTCGCATTATGTCGCTCAAAAAACGCCTTCTCGCGGACGATACCTACTGCAAGCATTATGTCGATTTTATGGCAAACATTATCGAGAAAGGCTATGCCGAGACGGTTCCTGAGAGTGACCTATCGGATCGCAACAAGCCAGCCTTTTACATCAATCACCACGGAGTTTTTAATGAGAAGAAAGGAAATAAAATCCGTGTCGTATTCAACTGCTCTCAGCAGTTCCAAGGAGAATCCCTTAACGCGCACCTGCTCCAAGGCCCCGACCTCACCAACACGTTGATAGGAGTGCTCGCCAGGTTTCGGCGCGCACCTGTGGCTGTAATGGCAGACATCGAGTCAATGTTTTACCAGGTACGAGTACCAATAGAAGACCGAAATATGTTACGCTTCTTTTGGTTCAAAGACGGAGACGTGAACCAAGACCCACAGGAGTTCCGGATGACAGTACACTTGTTCGGCGCAACTTCGTCACCTGGATGCGCCAACTTTGCACTCAAAGCTACCGCCGACGACAATGAAGAGACCCTCGGCGAAACGGCGGCAGAGTTCGTTCGACGCGACTTTTATGTCGACGACGGACTAAAGTCGGTCGAAAGTCAGGGAGAGGCAATCGAACTTGTCAGGAGCGTGAAAGAAATGTGCAAGCGAGGCGGATTTAATCTACACAAATTCACATCAAATAAGAGAGAAGTACTAGAGCACATCCCTGTCCAGGATAGAGCGGAGGATGTCAAAAATCTCGACCTAGGCCACGACACCTTGCCCACAGAACGCGCCCTGGGCGTTCTATGGTGCGCAGAATCAGACGCCTTCAAGTTTTCCGTCGCCCTCAAGGATCGCCCCTGCACAAGACGCGGCATACTCTCGACTATCAGCTCGATTTTCGATCCTCTTGGTTTCGTCGCACCAGTACTGCTCGAAGGAAAATCCCTTCTGCAGGATCTGTGCCGCAGTAACATCGGCTGGGACGACCCCGTACCGGAAGAGGTGCAACGTCGATGGATGAAATGGAAGACAGAGCTCGCAGACCTACAGTCGTTTTCCATACCGCGCTGCTATCGCCCCCACGATTTTGGAAAGCCTGCGAAGGCCGAAATTCACCACTTCTCGGACGCTAGTTTCAAGGGATACGGTCAGTGTAGTTAGTTGAGACTGATCAACGAGGAAGGTAGGATCCATTGTTCCTTTGTCATGGGCAAAGCAAGAGTCACCCCCCTGAAACCCGTCACGGTACCTCGACTTGAACTCACAGCAGCGGTTCTGTCGGTTAGAGTTAGTGAACAGCTGAAGAAGGAGCTAGGTATCGAGCTTACTGACGAGATCTTCTGGACAGATAGCAAAGTCGTCCTGGGGTACATCTCTAACAGCGTACGACGCTTTCATGTGTACGTAGCAAATCGCATCCAAGAGATCCAGGAAAAATCATCCACGAAACAGTGGAGGTATGTCGAAACTGCTTCCAACCCAGCAGACGACGCGTCGAGAGGCCTTCGCCCTAGGGAACTCGCCCAGTCGAAATGGAGCCGAGGACCCGAGTTCCTTTGGAAACCAGAATCGGAGTGGAAGAACGACGAGTCCTCAGACGTAACAGAAATATCTACTGACGATCCGGAAGTCAAGAAAGTCGTTTCTATGGCAACCGAGTTATCAACATCTTGGCCGTCTCTTGTAGAACGTATTGCACACTTCTCGGACTGGATGCGGGCCAAGAAAGCCGTCGCCTTGTGTCGCCGCTATATTCGTAAGTTGAGATACAAGGTGCAAAGAAGGCTCTCAATGAGAAAGGTCAGAGCGCAGCGAAAGGAGCGGTGTACGCCGGTATCCATCCAAGAAATACGGGAGGCCGAAACGATCATCTTAAGAGCCGCCCAACGAGAATCCAAGTTGGACACTTCTGTTTCGGGTCCACTTGGCAAGTTAGATCCCTACGTAGACACCGAGGGAGTTATCAGGGTAGGTGGAAGACTTAAGTCATCTAGTCTATCAGACCAACTTATCCACCCAGTTGTCGTCCCCAAGTCTGGTCACGTGACAAATTGCTCATTCACCATTTTCACAACAAAGTGCATCACCAAGGAAGAGGAATCACCATCAATGAGATCAGAGCCAGTGGCTACTGGCTCATCGGAGCTTCAACAACAGTCGCATCTGCGATACACAGGTGTGTGACGTGTCGTAAGTTAAGAGCTAAGCCTCAGGAGCAGCGAATGTCTGACCTTCCTAACGACAGACTCGAACCAGCACCAGCGTTTTCCTACGCAGCGGTAGACTACTTTGGTCCCTACGAAATCGTCGAACGTCGCAAGCCCCTCAAGCGCTACGGAGTGCTCTTCACGTGCATGGCTTCTCGCGCTATTCACCTCGAGGTCGCACACACTTTGGAGACCGACTCATTCATTTGCGCACTACGTAGATTCATCTGCCGTAGAGGACCTGTCCGTCAGCTGCGCAGTGATCAAGGAACGAATTTCGTCGGCGCGAGAAATGAGCTAAAAATGGCCCTGAAAGAGCTCGACGATAAGAAGATCGCAGACGAACTACACCAGCACCAATGCGATTGGTTTTCATTCCGCATGAATGTGCCTTCAGCAAGCCATATGGGAGGAGTCTGGGAGCGCCAGATCCGGTCAGTACGCAACGTCCTAAACGCTCTCTTGGAGACGAATGGAAGTCAATTGAACGACGAGGCACTACGAACCTTCTTGTGCGAAGCGGAGTCCATCGCCTCTCAGTTGAGTCGCTCAACGACCCATCGTCACTTAGCCCGTTAACGCCCAACCACCTATTGACGCTTAAGACGAAAGTAGTGCTTCCCCCACCTGGACAGTTCACGAACGCCGACCAGTACTCACGTAAGCGCTGGCGTCGCGTCCAACATCTCGCCAACGAGTTCTGGTCACGTGAAGAAGGAGTACCTCATGACGCTACAGAATCGCCAGAAATGGTCTAAAGTTTGTCGAGACATGTGCGTGGGCGACATAGTGCTCATCAAAGACGACGACAACCTTCCCCGCAACAGGTGGCAGCTAGCGCGAGTTGCCGAAACCTATCCAAGCGCGGACGGCTATGTACGAAAGGTCAAGCTCGCCATCGCAGACGCCGCCCTCGATCGCACCGGGAAAAGAGTCAAGCCAGCCAAGTTCCTTGAGCGGCCAGTCCAGAAACTTGTTCTGCTGCATCCAACAGAGACCTAAGGGTTCGTTCCTGACGAGGAGCCATACAACACGATAAGTAGATTTAGATAGCATTTGATTATGAACATTGAACATTTATTGATTTGTTTTGAAATGTAAACATTTCAGAGGAGCCATGTAACGGCTTCCCAGCCTTGATTTCGCTTATCTTGATTTGATTGACGTATTATTTAGTTAGCTATATAACCGCGTGATCAGTTACGATCAAACCGCATCGCCACGCCTCTGGATCTCAGTTAGCTCGTTCATAGCAAGGGAGTTGTCACCTATATTTTCGTATCGACCTTGCTTTATATCGGAGTTGTTGTTTCAAGAACTGGCAAGCGGGATTCTTATGTAAGTGATTTTAACTGTTCTCTTGTATTCGCTAGAAGTAATCGTCTCATTTAGATTGGTATTTCAAATCTAAAGCGTAGTTTTCGCCGCAAGAATCAATAGCCTGTCGGATACATATTTGTGCCTAGGACTTTGGGTAATGTTTTGCATTAATGGAATGATTAGCAATCTAGAAATTAGCAATTATAATAGTTACGAAAGTAAGACTGCTAGTTTCAGAACGTGCTCTTAGCCAAGTGTATTCTTAGATGTAGGTGTTTCATTGCCTTTGGCTTCACGCCCAAATTGTATTCCAGAATTTATAGTTTTCGCTTTTCGCAAGAAACAATTGTATTGCCATGTCTTCTATTAGTAGATTGTTCATGCTCATAGCCATTTTATATTATTTCGTGATTCTATGCTTCGCATGTTAATTTATCTTAGAACATATCTACCTTTGAAAACTATGATCGGAATGTCACGATTATGTATGCACGTGTATGTAACGTCTTAGTTAGATTTCGACCTTTTTGTATTGTATTTCAGTTTACGACTCGACTCGACTCGACTCACACGCCTCTTTTCGACACGGTGTAATCGAATTTCGTCTCGTCACCCATCGTATAGTTGTCTAAAGAGTAATAAAGAGCCTGTAAAATATATCCCCGCGTTCATGGTTTCGATGACCGCAGCTACAGTAAAATAAGACCGACGCCAGCAATCGCATCGACTCAACTCATTTCGAAAGCTAATTCCCACAGAATTCGGAGAAATGGAGGAATCCGCGAGGGATATTATCGAGAACTTTCCTTCGCTGGGTCTGGATTTAATTTTGGAGAAAGATTCCGAAGGAGAACAAGGAGAACAGAGGCCGCTTCTTGTGATAGAACCTCCTCCTCCTCCTCCTCCTGTATCGATATGTATTCTCCTGTATCGCCCTGCATCACCGTATATACTTCGGTATCACCCTGTATCCTCCTGTATCGCCCTGTATCCTCCTGTATCGCCCTGTATCCTCCTGTATCGCGCTGTATATTCCTGTATCGCCCTGTATACTCTTGTATCGCGCGTATCGCCATGTATCAGCATGTATCGCGCTGTTTTGTATCGCCCTGTATCCTGCTGTATCGCCCTGTATCACCATGTATCGCCCTGTATCGCCCTGTATCCTCCTGCATCGCCCTGTATCCTCCTGCATCGCCCTGTATCCTCCTGCATCGCCCTGTATCCTCCTGTATCGCCATGTATCCTCCTGTATCGCCTGTATCGCACTGTATCGCCATGTATCCTCCTGTATCATCATGTATCACCCTGCATCGCACTGTATCGCCATGTATCTCCTGTATCGCCCTTGCATCGCACTGTATCGCCATACATCCTCCTGTATCCTCCTGTATCGCCCTGTATCCTCCTGTGTCGCCATGTATCGCCCTGTATCCTCCTGTATCGATATGTATCACCATGTATCCTCCTGTATCGCCCTGTATTCTCTTGTATCGCCTGTATCACCCTGTATCCTCCTGTATCGCCCTGTATCCTGCTGTATCACCATGTATCGCCTTGTATCGCCCTGCATCACCCTATATACTTCTGTATCGCCCTGTATCCTCCTATGTCACCATGTATCGCCCTGTATCCTCCTGTATCGTCCTGTATCCTCCTGTGTCGCCATCTATCGCCCTGTATCCTCCTGTATCGATATGTATCACCATGTATCCTCCTGTATCGCCCTGTATTCTCCTGTATCGCCCTGTATCCTCCTGTATTGCCATTATCCTCCTGTGTCGCCCTGCATCACCCTATATACTCCTGTATCGCCCTGTATCCTCCTGTATCGCGCTGTATATTCCTGTATCGCCCTGTATACTCTTGTATCGCGCTGTATCGCCATGTATCAGCATGTATCGCGCTGTTTTTGTATCGCCCTGTATCCTCCTGTATCGCCCTGTATCACCATGTATCGCCCTGTATCCTCCTGTATCCTCCTGCATCGCCCTGTATCCTCCTGTATCGCCCTGTATCCTCCTGTATCGCCATGTATCCTCCTGTATCGCCCTGTATCGCACTGTATCGCCATGTATCCTCCTGTATTATCATGTATTGCCCTGTATCCTTCTGCATCGCCATGTATCCTCCTGTATCGCCCTGTATCGCACTGTATCGCCATGTATCCTCCTGTATTATCATGTATTGCCCTGTATCCTTCTGCATCGCACTGTATCCTCCTGTATCGCCCTGTATCACCATGTATTGCCCTGTATCCTCCTGTGTCGCCATGTATCGCCATATATCCTCCTGTATCGCCCTGTATTCTCCTGTATCGCCCTGCATCCTCCTGTATCACCATGTATCGCACTGTATCGCCATGTATCCTCCTGTATCATCATGTATCGCCCTGTATCCTCCTGTTTTTTTCCCTGCATCGCCCTGTACTTCCTGCATCGCCATGTATCCTCCTGTATCGCCCTGTATCACTCTGCATCGCACTGTATCGCCATGTATCCTCCTGTATCGCCCTTGCATCGCACTGTATCGCCATACATCCTCCTGTATCCTCCTGTATCGCCCTGTATCCTCCTGTGTCGCCATGTATCGCCCTGTATCCTCCTGTATCGATATGTATCACCATGTATCCTCCTGTATCGCCCTGTATTCTCTTGTATCGCCAGTATTCTCTTGTATCGCCCTGTATCACCCTGTATCCTCCTGTATCGCCCTGTATCCTGCTGTATCACCATGTATCGCCTTGTATCGCCCTGCATCACCCTATATACTTCTGTATCGCCCTGTATCCTCCTATGTCACCATGTATCGCCCTGTATCCTCCTGTGTCGCCATCTATCGCCCTGTATCCTCCTGTATCGATATGTATCACCATGTATCCTCCTGTATCGCCCTGTATTCTCCTGTATCGCCCTGTATCCTCCTGTATCGCCATATATCCTCCTGTGTCGCCCTGCATCACCCTATATCTCCTGTATCGCCCTGTATCCTCCTGTATCGCGCTGTATATTCCTGTATCGCCCTGTATACTCTTGTATCGCGCTGTATCGCCATGTATCAGCATGTATCGCGCTGTTTTGTATCGCCCTGTATCCTCCTGTATCGCCCTGTATCACCATGTATCGCCCTGTATCCTCCTGTATCCTCCTGCATCGCCCTGTATCCTCCTGTATCGCCCTGTATCCTCCTGTATCGCCATGTATCCTCCTGTATCGCCATGTATCCTCCTGTATCATCATGTATCGCCCTGTATCCTCCTGTTTTTTTTCCTGCATCGCCCTGTACCTTCCTGCATCGCCATGTATCCTCCTGTATCGCCCTGCATCGCACTGTATCGCCATGTATCCTCCTGTATCGCCCTGCATCGCACTGTATCACCATACATCCTCCTCTATCGCCCTGTATCCTCCTGTGTCGCCCTGTATCCTCCTGTGTCGCCATGTATCGCCCTGTATCCTCCTGTATCGATATGTATCACCATGTATCGCCCTGTATTCTCCTGTAGCGCCCTGTATCCTCCTATGTCACCATGTATCGTCCTGTATCGCCCTGTATCCTCCTGTATCGCCCTGTATCCTCTTGTATCGCCCTGTATTCTCCTATATCGCCCTGTATCCTCCTGTATCACCATGTATCGGCCTGCATCACCTATATACTTCTGTGTCGCCCTGTATCCTCCTCTATCGCCCTGTATCCTCCTGTGTCGCCATGTATCGCCATGTATCCTCCTGTATCACCATGTATCGCCCTGTATCCTCCTGTATCGCCCTGTATCCTCCTGTATCGCCCTGTATCCTCCTGTATCGATATGTATCACCTGTATCCTCCTGTATCGCCCTGTATTCTCCTGTATCGCCCTGTATCACCCTGTATCCTCCTGTATCACCCTGTATCCCCCTGTATCACCATGTATCGCCCTGTATCGCCCTGTATCGCCCTGCATCACCCTATATACTTCTGTATCGCCCTGTATCCTCCTATGTCGTCCTGTATCGCCCTGTATCCTCCTGTATCCTCCTGTATCGCCCTGTTTCCTCCTGTTTCCTCCGTGTCGCCATGTATCGCCCTGTATCCTCCTGTATCGATATGTATCACCATGTATCCTCCTGTATCGCCCTGTATTCTCCTGTATCGCCCTGTATCACCATGTATCGCCCTGCATCACCCTATATACTTCTGTATCGCCCTGTATCTTCCTGTATCGCCCTGTATCCTCCTGTATCGCCCTGTATCCTCCTGTATCGCGCTGTATATTCCTGTATCGCCCTGTATCCTCCTGCATCGCCCTGTATCCTCCTGTCGCGCCATGTATCCTCCTGTATCGCCATGTATCCTCCTGTATCGCCCTGTATCGCACTGTATCGCCATGTATCCTCCTGTATCATCATGTATCGCCCTGTATCCTCCCGTTTTTTCCTGTATCGCCCTGTATCTTCCTGTATCGCCATGTATCCTCCTGTACGCCCTGTATCACCTGCATCGCACTGTATCGCCATGTATCCTCCTGTATCGCCCTTGCATCGCACTGTATCGCCATACATCCTCCTGTATCGCCCTGTATCCTCCTGTGTCGCCATGTATCGCCCTGTATCCTCCTGTATCGATATGTATCCCCATGTATCCTCCTGTATCGCCCTGTATTCTCTTGTATCGCCCGGTATCACCTGTATCCTCCTGTATCGCCCTGTATCCTGCTGTATCAACCATGTATCGCCTGCATCACCCTTTATACTTCTTATCGCCCTGTATCCTCCCATGTCACCATGTATCGTCCTGTATCACCCTCTATCCTCCTGTATCACCACGTTTCGCCCTGTAT
This sequence comes from Scolanthus callimorphus, assembly GCA_033964015.1. NCBI lineage: Eukaryota > Metazoa > Cnidaria > Anthozoa > Actiniaria > Edwardsiidae > Scolanthus > Scolanthus callimorphus. The sequence goes on from CM066911.1 coordinate 8,448,714, forward strand.
CGCCCTGCAATCACCTATATACTTCTGTATCGCCCTGTATCCTCCTATGTCACCATGTATCGCCCTGTATCCTCCTGTATCGCCCTGTATCCTCCTGTGTCGCCATCTATCGCCCTGTATCCTCCTGTATCGATATGTATCACCATGTATCCTCCTGTATCGCCCTGTATTCTCCTGTAACGCCTTGTATCACCCTGTATCCTCCTGTATCGCCCTGAATCCTCCTGTATCACCATGTATCGCCCTGCATCACCCTATATACTTCTGTATCGCCCTGTATCCTCCTATGTCACCATGTATCGTCCTGTATCGCCCTGTATCCTCCTGTATCGCCATATATCCTCCTGTGTCGCCCTGCATCACCCTATATACTCCTGTATCGCCCTGTATCCTCCTGTATCGCGCTGTATATTCCTGTATCGCCCTGTATACTCTTGTATCGCGCTGTATCGCCATGTATCAGCATGTATCGCGCTGTTTTGTATCGCCCTGTATCCTCCTGTATCGCCTGTATCACCATGTATCGCCCTGTATCCTCCTGTATCCTCCTGCATCGCCCTGTATCCTCCTGTATCGCCATGTATCCTCCTGTATCGCCCTGTATCCTCCTGTATCACCATGTATCGCCCTGTATCCTCCTGTATCATGTATCGCCCTGTATCCTCCTGTATCGCCCTGTATCACCATGTATTGCCCTGTATCCTCCTGTGTCGCCATGTATCGCCATATATCCTCCTGTATCGCCCTGTATTCTCCTGTATCGCCCTGCATTCTCCTGTATCACCATGTATCGCCCTGTATCTTCCTGTATCGCCATGTATCACTATGCATCCTCCTCTATCGCCCTGTTTCCTCCTGCATCGCCCTGTATCCTCCTGTATCACCATCCCTGCATCACCCATGTATCCTCCTGTACCGCCCTGTATATTCCTGTATCGCCATACACCCTCCTGTATCAGCCTGTTTTCGCCCTGTATCCTCATGTATCAGCCTGTATCCTCCTCTATCGCCATGTATCGCCCTGTCTGTATGTACCGCCCTGTATCCTCCTCTATCGCCTGGTATCACCATGTATCAGCATGTATCCTCCTGTATCGCGATGTATCTTCGTGTATCGCGATGTATCTCGTGTATCGTCCTGTACCCTCCTGTATCGCCCCGTATCCTCCTGTATCAGCATGTATCCGCCTGCATCCCCATGTATCCTCCTGTATCGCCCTATATCCTCCTGTATCGCCCTGTATCTTCCTGTATCACCATGTATCCGCTTCTATCGCCATGTATCGCCATGTATCCTCCTGTATTACAATGTATCCTCCTGTATCGCCCTGTATCGCCCTGTATCGCCCTGTATCGCCCTGTATCGCCCTGCATCACCCTATATACTTCTGTATCGCCCTGTATCCTCCTATGTCACCATGTATCGTCCTGTATCGCCCTGTATCCTCTGTATCGCCCTGTATCACCATGTATCGCCCGGTTCCTGTATCCTCCTGCATCGCCCTGTATCCTCCTGTATCGCCATGTATCCTCCTGTATCGCCCTGTATCACCATGTATCGCCCTGTATCCTCCTGTATCACCATGTATTGCCCTGTATCCTTCTTCATCGCACTGTATCACCATGTATTGCCTGTATCCTCCTGTGTCGCCATGTATCGCCATATATCCTCCTGTGTCGCCGTGTATTCTCCTGTATGGCCCTGCATCCTCCTGTATCACTCTGTATCCTCCTGTATCGCGCTGTATATTCCTGTATCGCCCTGTATACTCTTGTATCGCGCGGTATCGCCCTGTATCACCATGTATCGCCCTGCATCACCCTATATACTTCTGTATCGCCCTGTATCCTCCTGTATCGCCCTGTATCCTCCTGTATCGCCCTGTATCCTCCTGTATCGCGCTGTATATTCCTGTATCGCCCTGTATAACTCTTGTATCGCGCGGTATCGCCATGTATCAGCATGTATCGCGCTGTTTTGTATCGCCCTGTATCCTGCTGTATCGCCCTGTATCACCATGTATCCTCCTGTATCGCCATGTATCCTCCTGCATCGCCCTGTATCCTCCTGTATCGCCCTGTATCCTCCTGTATCGCCCTGTATCGCTCTGCATCGCACTGTATCGCCATGTATCCTCCTGTATCATCATGTATCGCCCTGTATCCTCCCGTTTTTTCCTGCATCGCCCTGTATCTTCCTGTATCGCCATGTATCCTCCTGTACGCCCTGTATCACCCTGCATCGCACTGTATCGCCATGTATTCTCCTGTATCGCCCTTGCATCGCACTGTATCGCCATACATCCTCCTGTATCGCCCTGTATCCTCCTGTGTCGCCATGTATCGCCCTGTATCCTCCTGTATCGATATGTATCACCATGTGTCCTCCTGTATCGCCCTGTTTTCTCTTGTATCGCCCTGTATCACCCTGTATCCTCCTGTATCGCCCGGTATCCTGCTGTATCACCATGTATCGCCCTGCATCACCCTATATACTTCTGAATCGCCCTGTATCCTCCTATGTACCATGTATCGCTCTGTATCCTCCTTATCGCCCTGTATCCTCCTGTATCGCCCTGTATCCTCCTGTGTCGCCATCTATCGCCCTGTATCCTCCTGTATCGATGTGTATCACCATGTATCCTCCTGTATCGCCCGTATTCTCCTGTATCGCCCTTGTATCACCCTGTATCCTCCTGTATCCTCCTGTATCACCATGTATCGCCCTGCATCACCCTTTATACTTCTGTATCGCCCTGTATCCTCCTATGTCACCATGTATCGTCCTGTATCGCCCTGTATCGCCCTGTATCGCCCTGTTCCTCCTGTATCGCCATATATCCTCCTGTGTCCGCCCTGTATCACCCTATATACCTCCTGTATCGCCCTGTATCCTCCTGTATCGCGCTGTATATTCCTGTATCGCCCTGTATACTCTTGTATCGCGCTGTATCGCCATGTATCAGCATGTATCGCGCTGTTTTCTATCGTCCTGAATCCTCCTGTATCGCCCTGTATCCTCCTGTATCGCCCTGTATCACCATGTATCGCCCTGTATCCTCCTGTATCCTCCTGCATCGCCCTGTATCCTCCTGTATCGCCATGTATCCTCCTGTATCGCCCTGTATCCTCCTTTATCACCATGTATTGCCCTGTATCCTTCTGCATCGCACTGTATCCTCCTGTATCGCCCTGTATCACCATGTATTGCCCTGTATCCTCCTGTGTCGCCATGTATCGCCATATATCCTCCTGTATCGCCCTGTATTCTCCTCTATCGCCCTGCATCCTCCTGTATCACCATGTATCGCCCTGTATCTTCCTGTATCGCCATGTATCACTATGTATCCTCCTCTATCGCCCTGTTTCCTCCTGCATCGCCCTGTATCCTCGTGTATCACCATGTTTGCCGCTCATCACATGTATCCTCCTGTACCGCCCTGTAATATCCTGTATCGCCATACACCCTCCTGTATCAGCCTGTATCGCCCTGTATCCTCATGTATCAGCCTGTATCCTCCTGTATCGCCATGTATCGCCCTGTATCCTCCTGTCGGTATGTACCGCCCTGGATCCTCCTCTATCGCCTGGTATCACCATGTATCAGCATGTATCCTCCTGTATCGCGATGTATCATGTATCCTCATGTATCCTCCTGCATCGCCCTGTATCCTCCTGTATCGCCCTGTATCCTCCTGTATCGCCCTGTATCGCTCTGCATCGCACTGTATCGCCATGTATCCTCCTGTATCATCATGTATCGCCCTGTATCCTCCTCCGTTTTTTTCCTGCATCGCCCTGTATCTTCCTGTATCGCCATGTATCCTCCTGTACGCCCTGTATCACCCTGCATCGCACTGTATCGCCATGTATCCTCCTGTATCGCCCTTGCATCGCACTGTATCGCCATACATCCTCCTGTATCGCCCTGTATCCTCCTGTGTCGCCATGTATCGCCTGTCATCCTCCTGTATCGATATGTATCACCATGTGTCCTCCTGTATCGCCCTGTTTTCTCTTGTACCGCCCTGTATCACCCTGTATCCTCCGTATCGCCCGTATCTGCTGTATCACCATGTATCGCCCTGCATCACCCTTCTATACTTCTGAATCGCCCTGTATCCTCCTATGTCACCATGTATCGCTCTGTATCCTCCTTTCGCCCTGTATCCTCCTGTATCGCCCTGTATCCTCCTGTGTCGCCATCTATCGCCCTGTATCCTCCTGTATCGATGTGTATCACCATGTATCCTCCTGTATCGCCCTGTATTCTCCTGTATCGCCTTGTATCACACCCCTGTATCCTCCTGTATCCTCCTGTATCACCATGTATCGCGCCTGCATCACCCTTTATACTTCTGTATCGCCCTGTATCCTCCTATGTCACCATGTATCGTCCTGTATCGTCCTGTATCGCCCTGTATCCTCCTGTATCGCCATATATCCTCCTGTGTCGCCCTGTATCACCCTATTACTCCTGTATCGCCCTGTATCCTCCTGTATCGCGCTGTATATTCCTGTATCGCCCTGTATACCTTTATCGCGCTGTATCGCCATGTATCAGCACGTATCGCGCGTTTTCTATCGTCCTGAAATCCTGTCGCTGTTGTATCGCCTGTATCCTGTTCCTGTATCCCCTGTATCAATTGTATTATCGCCCGTATCCCCTCCTGTACCTCCTTACCGTCCTCCTGCATCGCCCTGTATCCTCCTGTATCGCCATGTATCCTCCTGTATCGCCCTGTATCTCCTTTATCACCATGTATTGCCCTGTATCCTTCTGCCTCGCACTGTATCCTCCTGTATCGCCCTGTATCACCATGTATTGCCCTGTATCCTCCTGTGTCGCCATGTATCGCCATATATCCTCCTGTATCGCCCTGTATTCCTCCTCTATCGCCCTGCATCCTCCTGTATCACCATGTACCGCCCTGTATCTTCCTGTATCGCCATGTATCACTATGTACCTCCTCTATCGCCCTGTTTCCTCCTGCATCGCCCTGTATCCTCCTGTATCACCATGTATTGCCCTGCATCAACCATGTATCCTCCTGTACCGCCCTGTATATTCCTGTATCGCCATACACCCTCCTGTATCAGCCTGTATCGCCCTGTATCCTCATGTATCAGCCTGTATCCTCCTGTATCGCCATGTATCGCCCTGTATCCTCCTGTCGGTATGTACCGCCCTGTATCCTCCTCTATCGCCTGGTATCACCATGTATCAGCATGTATCCTCCTGTATCGCGATGTATCTTCGTGTATCGCGATGTATCTTCTTGTATCGTCCTGTACCCTCCTGTATCGCCCCGTATCCTCCTGTATCAGCATGTATCCGCCTGCATCGCCATGTATCATCCTGTATCGCCCTATATCCTCCTGTATCGCCCTGTATCTTCCTGTATCACCATGTATCCGCTTGTATCGCCATGTATCGCCATGTATCCTCCTATATTGCAATGTATCCTCCTGTATCGCCCTGTATCACCATGTATCGCCCTGTATCCTCCTGTATCGCCATGTATCCTCCTGCATCCCCTGTATCCTCCTGCATCGCCCTGTATCCCTCCTGTATCGCCATGTATCCTCCTGTATCGCGCTGTATCGCTCTGCATCGCACTGTATCGCCATGTATCCTCCTGTATCATCATGTATCGCCCTGTATCCTCCTGTTTTTTCCTGCATCGCCCTGGTATCTTCCTGTATCGCCGTGTATCCTCCTGTATCGCCCTGTATCGGCCTGCATCGCACTGTATCGCCATGTATCCTCCTGTATCGCCCTGCATCGCACTGTATTGCCATACATCCCTGTTCGCCCTGTATCCTCCTGTATCGCCATGTATCCTCCTGTATCGCCCTGTATCCTCCTGTATCACCATGTATCGCCCTGTATCCTCCTGTATCATGTATCGCCCTGTATCCCCTTTTATACCATGTATTGCCCTGTATCCTTCTGCATCGCACTGTATCCTCCTGTATCGCCCTGTATCACCATGTATTGCCCTGTATCCTCCTGGTCGCCATGTATCGCCATATATCCTCCTGTATCGCCCTGTATTCTCCTGTGTCGCCCTGCATCCTCCTGTATCACCATGTATCGCCCTGTATCTTCCTGTATCGCCGTGTATCACTATGTATCTCCTCTATCGCCCTGTTTCCTCCTCCTGCATCGCCCTGTATCCTCCTGTATCACCATGTATTGCCCTGCCATCACCATGTATCCTCCTGTACCGCCCTGTATATTCCTCTATCGCCATACACCCCCTGTATCAGCCTGTATCGCCCTGTATCCTCATGTATCAGCCTGTATCCTCCTGTATCGCCATGTATCGCCCTGTATCCTCCTGTCGGTATGTACCGCCTGTATCCTCCTCTATCGCCTGGTATCACCATGTATCAGCATGTATCTTCGTGTATCGCGATGTATCTTCGTGATCGTCCTGTACCCTCCTGTATCGCCCCGTATTCTCCTGTATCAGCATGTATCCGCCTGCATCGCCATGTATCCTCCTGTATCGCCCTATATCCTCCTGTATCTTCCTGTATCACATGTATCCGCTTGTATCACCATGTATCGCCATGTATCCTCCTGTATTGCAATGTATCCTCCTGTATCGCCCTGTATCACCATGTATCGCCCTGGATCCTCCTGTATCGCCATGTATGCTCCTGCACCCCTGTATCCTCCTGCATCGCCCTGTATCCTCCTTATCGCCATGTATCCTCCTGCATCGCCCTGTATCGCTCCTGCATCGCACTGTATCGCCATGTATCCTCTGTATCATCATGTATCGCCCTGTATCCTCCTGTATCGCCCTGTATCCTCCTGTATCGCCATATATCCTCCTGTGTCGCCCTGCATCACCCTATATACTCCTGTATTGCCCTGTATCCTCCTGTATCGCGCTGTATATTCCTGTATCGCCCTGTATACTCTTGTATCGCGCTGTATCGCCATGTATCAGCATGTATCGCGCTGTTTTGTATCGCCCTGTATCCTCCTGTATCG